>JASCZW010006133.1:15848-125795 GCA_034211315.2 Aedes japonicus | reverse complement strand
TATATCTAATATCTACTTCAACCTTTTCCCTATACCTTACCTAATTATTCTGGTAGTAGCGGGTTCTAAGTTAAAGAGCCATATGTTCACGTTACCTTATTACCTTATGGTTTAGCAGATTCGGTTTTCTGTTGTTTGATGTAAGATTTTGATGTCATTCGTCGTTAGTGTCGTGATTTTCCGTGAAGATGTGGTTCTGGCAACTGTTGGATTTGAAGTCATGAGAAATTCTTCTGCCATAGCCCTGCTTGACGGCCTTAGTCACCTCCGCTAGATGCTCTTTGAACTCTTGCTGCCAAGGTTCTCATTGTGTGACCGCCCACATATATTTTGCTGCTGTGCGTACACTTGATTTTGATACTCCTGCTCTGCCTAATACATCTACTGAATCTTTGGTGGAGCTTAACAACTATGCCAATTGGTTGTGCCTACTAGAGAAACTAAGTCCAAGCCAAATTCCCTAATTCGTGGTTTCAGCTTTTACGTATTGTCTTCATCAAAGGGGATGGATACAACGTTTCAGAGGTTCAGGAGAATCGAGAGTGTTGTTTGCGGTTTCCTATGAAGCTTGAATTGTCCACTTTTTCGTAACCAATAAGTTTTGAAGATATATGCAATTCTTCGCCCCTCCGGTTCTTTTGAGCGAAAGGGTCAACATCCGGTGGATCATGTGGCGGAAAGTGGCCATTTTCTGCTGAAAAGAGTGATTTGAAGTGTAAGTAGTTACTCTTTGGGTGTTTGTGGGTTTTCGGAAGATTTCAAATTCTAAAGACGATGATAACAATGGTTCTTTCACTACTAGAAGAGTCGAGGAATGCAAGTTCTTCATCTTTTTCTACGTCATGAGTGAACTTGATGTTTTTGTAGAGATTGTTGATTTCTTGAAGAGTTAAGTGGAGATCTTCTTGTTTCACTACGGCGAAGATGTAGTCGGTGTATCTCCACCAACGAGTTGAAATGAATACTTTCACTTTAAGGATTGTTTCTTTATTTACCATAAATATTTCACAGGGGAACGAGGACGGAAGGTTCAGACTGAACCTCTGAAAATGAAGTAGTTCTCTTCCATGCAAAGACGAGACAGCTTAAGGTGCACCCACATCTTTTGCTTGCATGCTGTATCATCTCCTTGTTTTAAATGGCAATCTTCTAGAAACCTAATCGCGTTCTTTGATCGGTACGCTAGGAGAAAAAGGCCGTGACGTCGAAAGATACAATTACTTCATTATCATTTATATGACCTGATTACTGCAGATGTTGTACCACATTCTTGAGAGTTATGAACTGAGCTTGCTTGGAATTGCTCGTAGATACCTTGACATTTTTATACTAGCCATTTTTCTAGCTTATGGGCTGCATCCTTCAAAAGAGTCACTCTTCTTCATTTTGTTTCCGGGTTTGTGGACTTTTGGGAGGCGTTCAATTCTGGGAAGGGTGGGGTTTGGTTCCCGAAGACGGACTACTGCATCCCTTAGTACTGACTTATACTCCTTAGTGTTTTATTCACGTGTTTCGCCATGTCTGGTAGGGGTCTCCTTGAAGCTTCCTGTAAGGTCCACTTCCATTTTATTTATGATGACGACTCTGTTGCCTTTGTCTCCTTTAGGTAAAAAACAAGCTTTGACTTCAGTTCTTTAACAATTAGAATTTCCTTCTCAAGTTGCTGTGTCCTTGTTTCTGTCCGTCCTTAATAATGTTTGAAGTGACAGTCCTAGGTGTGTAATTGCTGTCTACACGTCGTTGATGATTTGCTACGTCGTTGACATGGATGTAACTGCGTATTCAAATCCCTTGTTGAAGTAAGTCAGTTGTTCCGTCAATGCGGTCGTCGATCGGTTGACAACCAGTCCCTTAAGGGAGTGGACTGGGCAATTCAAAGAAGCGACTTCAACGAAGCGATGAAGCAGTCAAGGATATCCAGAAAATGCGGGAGAAATGGAAAAAATGCGGTGATTCTGTAGCGGGTGCGGGTGCTGGTGGTGTCCATAAAGAGGAAGGTTCGAGATTCCGTTTGAACTAGACAAATGTTATCATCCAATGCTGTTACTTTGAAGTTCTAATAAAAGTTCTGCTAAGCAACCGTTAATGGACTTGTTAGTATTATTGAATCACGAGTTACAGGTCTTATCTCAATTTACATTCAGCCAGTTTTGATGCTCAGTTAAGTTATCTGGTTGAAAGTATAAGTATGACGCATTTCGCGCCAAATCGTATTTGGAGCACTATGTCGAGTTCTAGTGAAACATTCTGGACATGTAGACTTTGTCCATAAAAGTCATTGTTTTTTTTTCAAATTCTTCTCTACTGTCTTTGATAAGGGGAAAACTTTATTCTACCGATTTTTTTCAAAATGAATTTACTCGAAACATGGAGAATCCTATAAAAACGTTTAGTATGGGTGACTACCAGAAAATTTCAATTTTTTTTAAAAGAAAATCCAAATTGTGTGCCAGACTGAAAAAAAATCAATTTTAAATAATTCTCAATCAACAATGCACGCTTTTAAAATGTATTACAACGAAGAAAGTAAACTTGCAAATGTTAGCATCAATATCATATAAGAAGTTATGACTTTCGATACAGTTGCACTTTAGTTGTTCATCTCTAAAATGATTAATTTTATGAAACAATCCACACATTTAAAAAAAATATATTTCATGTCCGATGAGGCAGCAGCACAGTACAAATATAAAAAAAGCTTTGCTAGTCGGTGTAGATTCAAGTCAGAGCACGAATTAAGAGTAGAATGGCATTATTTTGTAACGTCCCATGTATTGATGCTTTTGTTAGCACTCTCAGACAAAACCTCATGAGGTCATTGAATTCTGAGATGAGATTTTCCTTGAAAGTGTTCATTAAACAATGTATGGACAGTTGATTGGGTAGAAAATTTCATCGAAATAAAATAGAGGTATACATCGATAGCACGTACATAAATCTTCTTACATCGAATCGCAATTGTATCAAAACTACTAGTTTTATCTGAACTGAAGATGTTCATGAAATTTAAAAATATACATTGAGAAGAATACATTTTATAGTGTTTAGTGCATTCTTATTTCGGTTGTCTTTTTTTACCAGTATCAGTAACTGGATCCATTACATGGTGACATGCAATGTCTTCGACGCATTATTATATCTCCATCCACGAGGTTTGCAAACGTCGATGCAAATACTAAATTTAATTTTACCTGCTCTCAATTCAATTTAATAAAATTATTGTTACTATGAAAGAACGCTTGAATAAGAACCCGAGAACTTTATTCGTCAAATTTTTAGGTCAACTCAGGGGAAATATTGGCTTTAGGTATCAATATTCAATAATCGAGTTCTTTATATAGTTTCTCAAAGTTCTGCACTGAATATATTCATGTAATAACTTGGTTACCTAGTTTTAGTTTCATAACCTTTAAAAAAATAGGAATTATGCTCAATAAGTTCACATTTTTCTTCAAATAAATTACTTTCACTCAGAAATAATGCTGTTTTTATCGACTATAATAGAACTTTTGTTCTTCACACGTTGTTCAAATGGAACAATAGCCGAATAAAACATATGCGTTGCCGACAATAATCACACTCACTTGAGGAGTTTGTTGCTTTGTGGAAACATTTTCAAACCCTTCTGGGTAATTCTGTTGATTGTAATACATAGACGATCACGAAACAAATAAATGTGAACGAAAATAAATGTCAGATGTGTGTAAAACACTGCGAAAAAACTGGATTTTGCTTTGCTTGCATGGAATAGGTATATCTGCCTTCGAAAACTAATCGCAAAACATAAAATATGAATCACGATTCACTGAAAACTGAATTTTATTTTCGAGCAGAAACCGAAGCCTGTCATTGCAACGAACAAATTTGTTCATCACTTGTTCAATCCTAATTATCCCTTTTTTCAGTGAGGTAGGTTTGAAAAATAAACGAACGAACTGACATTTGTCGATTGACAAGTGAATTCTTGGTTGAACTCAGAACCAGGTTGTACAAATTAACGGATTCTCTACCCTCATCTTAAGGGTGACAACTCCCAATTCGGTTCATGATATGACACCAACTTGCTCAACGGATCAGAATTTCGGGAGCGGACCCATTTCCGTTAATTTTTGGCTTTGATACAGCCATATTTAAACCAAGCGTTTTGATATGTTTTACATGGTAGAGTTGCACATAATCATGTATGAGAAATCAAGTCAATCGAATGAGTTATAGTGAAAAAATGACGGGATCCTTTTATTTTGTATGACGCATAATATTTATTGCATATGACTTCGAGGCATTGTTGTGACAGTAGAATGATCAGTTCAAAAAAAAAAAAAAACTAAAATGTTAAACAAGGTTGGCTTAGTATTTTGTCACAGCCTAAATGGCGCTCAAAGCAACTGATATCCACATAAGGAAAACTCATAAAGTCCGCTGCCCAAAACTACTTTTGATACCGACTCTGCCAGTGAGTAGAAGCTGTGCTCAGATCTGAACGCTGCGGCACATATATTCATTATGATATTCTTGTTTCCTCCATTCCTTTTGCTTGAATAATATTGAAATCGAAAGCGAAAAACCGGTTCGACAGCATATTTTTCGAATCTAAAATACAAGTAGTCAATTCATCTCGTCGCGCGCCACCCGATTCAAACCGATCGTAAACGCCCGCAAACTGGTGGCTTACACTGAAGTCCGCGCATTTATAGACACTCCGTAAAGTTACCTTCCAATGGCCGATGCACACATAAGCGCAGCCGTATGTTGCAGAAATGGGTGAGAGAATTCAATGGAAATGTACTGCTAAGAGAATTTTAGTTCAAACCTGTACGGGTACGAGTGGGTGGTGGGGAAGGATAACTCAGAGTGGGATTGTGGGTTTGGATGCATGCTGACGTGGTGGTACGTTCTCTTTCACATGCATGATTCTGTGCTGTTGTGAGAAGCTTTGAACTTATCGTATCATGGTGTGCACCTATGTGTAATGCAGTAGGTAACTCAATCTCCCTCCAGTCGCCAGGTTTGGGTCGATTCGTAATTTAGAAACTATTTGTATTAATCAACTGAAAGTCATAGAAATGCGGTTGGGCCACCTCACAGCTAAGCTGGTCACTTTGTTCGAACTAGTCTTGGACGATTTTGGAGGTTGTTGCTATGTGTGCGATCATTCTTGGTAGATTCTACTATGAGCAACTTTTTCGCTACAGAGCTTGTTTATTTCCTTCTTGATGTTTGTTGTTGTTGAATCCAAAATTGGGCTTAAAGACATGTGTTACCTGACGTGTCATGGACCGGTTTTGAGATGAGTGAAATAAATTTGTCAACAAATGGCACAAGGAATAGTCCAGATTATTTGATAGTGGTCACCATTCAATATTTAAAAAATCAGTGAAGCTTAGTTAAAAAAAAATTAAGTTTCATATTTAACACTTCAACATTACTTCTAGTTACCCAAAAAATTAAAAACTTAAAAGCCTACTCCGTACTCTTCCACTTCTCTTCCGCTTATTAAACTCTTTGTTTTAGGTTTTACGGGTGATGCCAACAATTATTCCATTGATACAGTATACTCTAACAAGATGGTTTTACATGGTCACAAAACGCACGTGTTTATGATTGAGAACTTACCGTTCAGTTTTCTGCTTATATGCTTTCGCTGAATTGGTTTTCGTTTATTTGCTTCTGCCGCATCGGAGAACTGTTTAGGAAACAATATGGTTGAGCTCTAAAGCAACTGAAAAACAAGTTATTAAATGGAAAAATGAATCTTTGTTTTGGGCTTTGTAAAATATTTGATTGATTTTAAACATTTATAAAAAACTCTTCTCGTAGATGAATGAGAGAGGTTCGGTAAAACGATAAAAATATTTTTTTGAAAAATAATATTCTATGGGGTGACAAAACTAGGGAACTACAGTATATGTGAATCTGATATTTGTGAAGATAAGCATGAAGGTGATAGTCAACAGAATCCACAAATGGCTACCATCATAGCTGACTAGCTCGTCAAAATTTTTTAGAGCACGTATCTTATAAACTACGAATATTTCGCATGCAAAACTATAATAGCATTTATGATGAAGTGTTCAGTTTAATTCATTTATGGTGCACAGGATTCGATTTTACCTAAGGCTTTTTCACGACAAAATCTGCCCACCCCTAATAAGTTTATCTTTCATCTACGCGTGAAATATTTCGCAGACTGATGAACGTATGTCTGTTCATTGTGTGAAATTAACTTTTGGTGATAGCACAAGCTTTTGGATCGAATATGGCGTCGAAAAAAGAGCAAGTGCTAAAAGCAATTGTGTGTGGTTGCATTGAAAATCCAGATCCGGATCTGCCCGTAAGAAAACTTGCAAACACGCTTGGTTTTCCTGCAAGCACTGTCCATATCGTTCTAAAAACTTTTGATACACGTTTGACAAGAGCCAGGAAGGCTGGGAGTAGAACAAAAACGGATCTCAAGAACCATCCGAAGGACGTGAAAGTGAAGCAAATATTGCAGACGAGATCTTTCGGTACATATTGTGACTAGAAAAATAAAAATATCCTCAACTTTCGTGCATACTTCCAAGCACCGGCAAGGTATGAAGTCGTTCAAAGTGAAAACTGTACTGAACCGTAATAGTAAACAGAATGTGACGGCTAAAACCCGGGCAACCAAGTTCTATCGCGTAGTTTTCCTGCGTGATAATGGACGATGAAACTTATGTGCTGGAAGACTTTATGCAGCTTCCCGGAATGTCGTATTATACTGCCATGCAACGGGATGGCGTACAGGAGCATTTCTGGACGGAGAAAAAGGCCAAGTTTTCCAAAAAATATTTGCTTTGGCAGGCAATATGCATCTGTGGTCGAGCAAGCCAAAGCTTAATCACTACCGGAACGGTAAACAAGGAAATATACCCTGAAAAATTCTTAAAGAAGTGATTGTTACCATTTTTCGCTATGCTGGCCTAATTTGGAATCTTGTCACTACGACAAAGATGTTTTGGATTGATATAAAGCGAATGGAGTCCATGTTGTATCGAAAGAATTGAGTTCTTTATATAGTGCCCGGACTAGTGACCTATCAAGCTGTTTTGGGCTCTCGTGAAGAGAGGACTCGCTCAATATAAATAACAAGCTACAACTATAGAAAAATTCGAAAATCTTGGACAAAAGCAGCAAATGGCTGGAGCAACCTCAAAAGTTCGTAGTTTTTGCATGCAGCCCAATTAAGTAAATGTTATTAGTTTTACGATGACTTATAATGCACAATTCAATGAATTAAAAAATGCATCTTGGATTGAACTAACAGCAAATTTATTTAACTCCAAATTTAATCTGTCCAGATTTTGTCGCGAGCAAGCCTTTTGAAGCTACGGATCACACAACAAGACCAAAGCTTGATTTTCATGCAAAATGTCATGTTTAGAGGCTTGTGTTTCATATACAATGAATTAGTTGAGCTGAAAGTTTGACTACATATAACTTGAATTTTAATCTGAATTTAGTTCACAATTTTTAATTCCCTACTTTGAGAATTACAGACACCGCTTGTGACATAACAAAAAACTCTTTTTCGGAATTCAAAAATTATAGTCAAAGTTGTAGATGATCCACGCATCGTGCTGCCATGAGAATAGTATAAATCAAAATTCAGATTCACAATCCTGTTATAAAATCAAGTGATGGTCCTATTGTTAGTGTTGCCTGTACTGCCACTCATGGGAAATCCGTCATGCAGCACACATCAGTGGTCTGTGAAAAACTCGTTTTGAATTAGCTTTGTTACATTTCTGCTTAGATCGATGGACAAATAGTGTCGTTTTTTTCCGTAATTTAATCAGATAACACATTTTGAGTTCATCCAGTTTTATGGATTTTTAATTGATGAGCTGCAATTTATGAAATTTATTTTTTTATTGCAATTTTTTTCCAAACCAATTTATAATGAACAGTGTGAACGAAAAATGTTGATCCATTTCTCAGCTAACAAAATTACAAGCTGAATTGGTTAACTGGAAAGGGAAAACCAAGCTCTCAATCATTACTATTCTGAATATGGCTTTGATTGTATTTTTCTGTCCTTCCTTGTCCTTCGTTGGCTCCTAATTCAGCTTGGTAGTTATAAAAACTTAAGGTATAATGTGTTGATGTGCTAGTTATAAAATGCCTGACCCTTGCTAATATGCCCCCGCAATAATTTCGATGTTTTCACAAAAATAAAAAGTGGAACAACCACGAACGACTGTTGCTTCAAGAATCAGGTATAAGTTGACATAATTTGCTTCATCAGTGCCAGTTCAAAAATAATGTCGTAACACATTTGTTCTGTTTTCTATAGGTGTTGAGACTTTTCTGCTGCCACCAGCCGATGATTTTGAAAGAGTTGCGACATAGATTTATGTCACATAGAATTTCTTTGATTGCTGAATTGTTACTGCAAACATATGATGTTTGTTATATGGAATCAAATGATCGGAAGGGAAACTAATAATTCATATCCTTGAATTACCAAATAAGTGCACTCAATTCCTGAATTGTCTTTTTAATATCGGCCAAAAAAGAGAGATTCTTTTTTCTTTCTGTTTTCAATTCTTCGCTTTCGCTTTAATCGAACCATGAAACGATTACTAGCATTCAGGCCGAATCAGATCGCAGCAAGCGATTGTATTATATACGTATTGTAAATGTCCATTTTCCTCCACATTTATTTTTCGCGAAAATGTCATCGAGAATGTAAACGGTTTGTTTTTTAATTGATGATTTCAATTTTATCATGAAATTTTTTTAACATTTGACCCATGTACACTAAGTAATTGAATAAAAATTCAACTGGGTTGTTTCATGCTACACAGAAAAAAATATTCATTATAACAAGCTTTGAAAATATCCCCTCGTTTAGATCCACGCTAAATGATGGTTTACAGTTCGGGAAAAGCATCACGGGATTTAGATTTTTTTGGAACGAACTCTATATTTTCTTCGTCCAATATTTCATCATGTGTTAGCTGTTCATCAATTTTACCCTGACTGACAAACCCATCAAAGCCTTCGATCAAATCAAAATCGAAAAAAAAAATCTTTCCGAAATCGGCTTTCTTTCTGACATTTTTACATTTTTTCCCTGTTCGTGTTCAAACTTTCAAAATCCACCCGGAAACAAATCGGAATGATTTGTTCCCGCCAAAAAAGAAGTGTGTGGAGATAAATTTTATTTCCCGGAGTAAATCCCGCGAATGGGCATACACTTCAGGAAAACTGTAATTTTTATGTAGACTTAATTCCCGCCACGGGAATTCAAATCCCGGGCTCCATTTAAAACACACAGGTGCCCTAAAGGAGGCGTAAACAACGAAATTGTTTGCATTTTTTCATGCGCCATACAAAAATATTTTGCAATCTTTCATACAACAGGCTAGATTCAGGCGTTATTTGGCTAAAATTTACATGAAATATTCCATTATTTTCCGGCAAATCTAGCATTCCTTTTATGTGCATTAGATAACGCAGAAAGTTCAATGTTTCTTTTTATTTGTGTATACATGCTTTCTGAAGTCACCATCCGGATGGATCTTAGATAATGTTTTGCTACTATTTAATAGATCGCCAATTATATAGGGAAATATGATGAGAAACTTTTTAGGTTGTAAGATCTTTCTGGCACATCTATATCGCTTTTGAATCGGCTGATGCACAGAATTGCGCGAATAACTATCCATTATTGAGCTAAGTTCTGTTTTGTTTCTTGCGGTAAAAGGTACGTAAAAGTGGCGTGTGAGTTTTATCTTGATCAGTTTTCTAATTGTTTGAGCAGTTTACTAAGCTAATCAGTTTTATTTAATTCGTGAACTTGTACACACAAGCGCTTGTCACTTTTCAGTACTAGGAGGGGTGAAAGTTTCCCTCCTTGACCGCCAAAATGCAATGCTACTGCAAAAAAGGTTAAAGTGCCTTGTAGTCCGTTCATATTTAGGCACGCCATATTTCAGTGCGATACTGCCCTTAGTTTTCTTTTGATGGCTGATTGTTGTTGACGTGTTTGGAATCATATTGAATATGGATAAACACCATTTTCGTTCTCTCATAAAACTTTTTTTTTTGAGAGGTAAAACAGCGAAGAAAACAAAACAAAAGTTGGATAAGTATAATGGGGAAAATGCTCCGTCGGATTGCACCGTTAAATATTGGTTTCGAGAGTTTCGAGGAGGGCCAACCGATCAAGTCCGCAGCGGCAGGCCCTCCGATGTTGTTATAGAGGACAATGTTAAAAAAGTTCATAAAATTTTGTTGACTGACCGGAATGTGAAGGTGCGTGAGCTAAAGTTTGCATTAAAAAAATTGACTTTTTTTTCGGATAGTGATAAAAAAAAGCTAAGACAGATAATTGCTTTTGATAAATTTCCAATGAAAGGTAATTATTTAAGCTTACTTGCAAAAAACATCTATGACCTTGCAAGCGGCCTACCGGTAGTTAACCGGAACATTCGCCATGGCGGACGAAAACATGCGTTTAGGCATGTTTTAAGTTCTTTCTTCGTTTTATATATCAATTCCTCCTCAGTTTTCGCGACAAAATTGTTGGAGTAGATCTTAAGTTTCAGAAATTCTCGATGGGACGCCGCTTTGGGACGTTAGGTGGGTTCGCCGACTTGATCGAGTTGACCAACTTATTCAGCCGCTGCCGCTGAATGGAGTTGCTTCACTGTTTTTGCCATCACACGGAAAAAAATCCGTGCCCAGATCCGTGAACGGCAGTCATGAATTCAAGAATAAGCAAAAATACACCGTGAACTCAATCATGAAAATGAGAACTAGTTCACGGTCCGTTTTCATTTTCGTGAACGCTTTTGTTTCTGTGCATGGTTAGAGTTCGACTGATAGAGCTGTCAAATTTTGTCTGCTGACTCATGGGTTACTATCATTGATGCTGCATGGGTAGTTATGCCAGTGCGGGTGAAGGTAAACCCATGAAAAATTGGCAATTTTGTCCATTGTTTTCAATGCAAACGTTAGCAGATGCCACAAAGATTAGTGCTGAGTGCCCACGCCACATTTTGGGCAAGATTATGTGTTTGAAAAAGTTATCGTGCCGCTTGGTGACGCACATGCTCACTCCTGACTAAAAACACGAAATCGAGAGCACTTCGAAGCAGTGTTTAGATTTGCTGATGTGGAATCGGAAGGACTTTAAAATAATCGTCAACAGTGAGTATAACTGTGCATTATTGGAGCGATTAAACACCGAAATCGAAGCAAAGCGGCCGCACATGAAGATAAAAATTTTGGTTTTGCAAGACAATGCGCCTGTGCACAAGAGCATCACAACCCTGGCTTACGTCAAGGACTTACGACTCCAATCGCTTTTTTTCTATCATATTCACCCGATCTGGCTTCCTCGGATAATTATCTGTTCCCAAACCTCAAAACGACGGCTCATCAATAATAAAATTCATCTCACGCGAGAAATCGCGAGGAAATTCAGCTCACGTGTGGAGTATTTTGCAAACCTTCCGGAAAAAATATTTTTCGGACGGGATCAAGAAGTTGGAAAATCTATAGAATAAGTGTATCGAGCTTAAAGGGGACTATGTTGCATAAAATAAAAACAAGTAATTTATTTGTTTTTCATTCCCAAAGGGGTTACTTTTTAAACTACCTAATATGGGCTGTAACTGTCAGGCTGTTCATCCGACAAAGGTAATAAAACGGGGGTGAGTGAAAGTCGCATAGTCTTCCGAAGTGAACTTCTCGACGATCTTCTATCATTTGTCGATGTAGGTCCTTTTCCGTTACAACTCAGCTCAGCAGCAGTTATAACTCAGCTCTCGAGACCAAATCCGGAAGTCTTTCGAGCAGCCGTCACGCTCTCCGCTACATTTGTTCCGCCATACTGCATACTGCAGCTCAAGAATGGCATCATTACGTTTCGCTGTTATCGCCACAAACAACATTCGTCTGGACGACCGTTCATATACTAGAATTGTCAAACCCTCATCCGTCGTCTGTCACTGAGTCGTAAATTCTTACCTCATAGTCTGACGCCTTTGCGTACATCATGGAAGTTATAAGCTGCACATTTTTACAAAGAACTAAGGAGTCACACAATGAAGCAATCTAGGGCCGTTGTTGTTTTTTCCTGTTTTTCAACGATATTTGTAATATCCCATCTATCCGAAGGATGCAACATTTTATATCCTCCCAAAGATAACCTGAAAATCTACTTGATACTACGATCAATACAATAATAATGCCAACTGCTGCAGCAGCATCTTGATCTTTTTTGGAACTGGAGTAACCGGAACCATATTGTGATTAGTTTACAAAAATATGCTGTAATATTGTTTCACGAGAAAACTATCTCTGATTCGATGGTCATACATGTTAAGTGGTGAAACACTAGAAATGAACTCATAGATCAATGATCTAGGGGAGGAGTTAGTTCGTAAAATGCCGTTTCGTGATCAATTGACGTGGCTGGGTAGCTCAGTGGGAGTTCAATCCTAGGCCCGTCCCCTTCGTCACTATTTGTCACTTGCCTCTTTCTATCACCACTAGATTTTAAATAAAAAAGCAGTCTTCTGCGCTCTCATTGATCGATCGCATCGCTTACCACTGTGAATCCATGATCTATAAATAAATAACCTGCCTCAATAACACAAAAACTATCCTTCCCTTGCAATCGTAGAGGCGCAGAGGTAAACATGGTCTCTAACCAACGATTGTCAAACTAATCATCATTCCTCCCTCCCCAAAGACCGTGAGAACGTGGCCGGCGCCGGTATTGATCTATAAATAAAATGAACTAGCGAACTTTTGTTCATTGAAGATGATGTAAAGCTACTCCCAAGCTCCATCTATGTGGTTCTCTGTGCAATTACACTAGTTCTGATCGGTAATGGAGTAGTATTACGAAACGCACGGTCTTTTTTTTAAAAAAAGAATGCCGTTTCGTGATCAATACTCTAACATCAACCAGCTAATCGAAATTTAGGCTTTATCTCCCGCATCTCGAAAGAGTTTCGCCAGCCGTCATATTTACGAGCTCGTACTAGAATCAGCATCCGTCGTCTGGAGTTCTCACCATTAAATCTGGATATAATGGGAAGGGGCAGTTCTAGCAAGATTTATACAGTATGCGCTACGTTTTTTTGCCCTGGGACAACCCAAACGAAGTCCCACCTGACGAGAGTCGGTCGGCAGCTAGGAATGACTAATCTGGAAAAAAAGATGCCACTTTAGTAACTTTAGTTTTAGAAAAGTTCTCAAAATAGAATCTAACAAATTCGACAAGAGAGCTATTTGTTATCAAATCAAAACAAAAATGCAACTTAATTACATTCGCCTTTTATAACCTAACAGGTTTAAAGAAAGCTGCATTATTTCAAAGACCAACGAGAATAAAAGCTAGCATCCTACCTGTTAGATGATTGATTGATTTTCCGAGTATGGCGTCATGGGTTTGACTTATCTCAGGTAACTTATGGGAAGCTAGCCAAAGGGACAAATCATTTATCCATTTACGTACGCATACATAAATCCGAATACATCCATCTTCCAACCGACCAATCTTGCACAAGGAATCAGAATATAAGAAGGACAATGATGGGGTAATTTCCGGTCAATCCCCATCGAACCGCAAACACAAAATCCATTCAAGTGCGATGATGAATGATTGATTGGATTCCACGCAGGGGGTGTTGGCGATGTAGCTTCTATGTATGAGTAGATCCGAATTCATCATACATGATGTCTCTTCGATGACCCTGCTTGTACACGCCAACGGATATCAATAAAGTTCACCTGAGGGCTATAAAATAAGACATACAACATATTTTGGATGTTTATTTTTTGTCATGGGAAAAGTTTATGCGTGATGGAGCCAGTTGAACGAATTTCATCTCGATCAGTGTCATCGGTTGCGTTGTGTGATTTATCATGTTTATGTCAGCATTCGAACAAATTGTTTTTATTTTCTTCCAATACATGCTTTGGGATGTACCGTTTGGAATGAAATAACCGAACTCTATTTTGAATATTTTGAAAAACGATTTTCAATTAAATGATTCTTTTGAGAGATGAACTTGCTCGGAGCTGAAAATTTCTATGTTAAAGCAATAAAAAAAAAAATTACCTTATGAACTGAAAAGAAAATGAAAAAACAGACATTCAGTTTGACTTCGACGAAAATAAATAGGGGGAGTTTTCTACAAGACACGACTCCACGGTTGTCAAAAACTGTGTAAGGCCGCATATTGCATTTTTGAGCAGGAACAAATATCTCGACAGCTGAACTTAGTGCTATTGAGAATACTGCATAAAAGGCTAAGTACCCAGGTAAAATACTTAAGAGCTGCACGCAAAACATCTCTCGAATAACAAAAAGTGTTATTTGGGATACCTGGGAATACATGAGAGGTATTTTGGTATTGACTTACCTCAATTTGGTATTCGCATAACATTGTGAGAAAAATTTTATGGTTTTATCCTAAAGTATTTTACTTCCTAGGCAGCGCTCTTATATACCAAGGCCAGTTATCAAGTTGTTCGTTCCTGTTCGGGATATTATGTCAATAAACATTTAAGGTTAGACGCTAGCAAAAAAGTCCTCTCCAGTATTACCTGGTATCTTTAATAAGAGTTTTGATATGCAAAAGATATTTTGTTTGCAATTTTTAGATATTTTGCTTAGGTACATTATCTCTTATTCAGCGCTCAACAGTACTAACTTCAATTCCTAAGGTCAATATAAGGTATGCATATATATATATATATATATATATATATATATATATATATATATATATATATATATATATATATCCCAGAGGTCTCAGAGGTGATGAAGGGCTGACTCATTTTGCCACATCCGCAGATCGCTTGCCAGACAAGGATTTTTTTGGCGAATTTCGACAGTTTCTTCTTCCGTGCACTCTCCGGAACGGCCAACTTAGAGAAGGCGACGTAGTGTTCCTGTCCTGGCATTTGTTTGGTGTCGGCTTTAATGAAGGTCTCATCGTCCATCACAATGCAGAACGGTTTTGTGAGCCACTCCCTGTACAGTTTTCTTGCACGAGTTTTGGCCACCGAGTTCTGTTTATCGCTCCGGTTCGGTGCCTTCTGGACCTTATAAACATGTAATCCAGAACGTTCCATTGTTTTCTGCACAAAACAAACTGAAACTTTCGCCTTTTTCGCAACATCCCTGATCGAAATGTTGGGATAACGCTTAAATTGGTTCAAAACCATCCTGGCCTTCTCCGGATTTGATGTGCCACGTTTTTTGCCACTACCATTTTTCCGCTTGCTTGTCTTACGGTCCTTGCACGTTTTGATCACATGAGATACGGTTGAATGTGCGATTCCGAGCTGTTTTCCGATCCATCGATGAGAAGCGTTTGGGTTTTCGAAGTGAGTGCCCAAAATTTGTTGGCGCCATCACTGAAATCACTCGACCGATTTTCACGAAACTCATTACACAATTGACACAACACAATAAAATACATTGTTTGAATTTCAATAATGTTTACCCACACGCTAAAAAAATACGAACAATTGCGTGTGTCCAAATTTCATCGAATACAGTCTTTACAATCATACCTTATGCCAAGGGAGTCGAGAAATTTTCCTTATCAAAAATTCCTTGACCAGACCGGGAATTGAACCCAGCCACCTCCAGCATGTTGCTTTGTAGCCACGCATTTACCGACTGAGCTAAGGGAGGACCCAATTTTTCATCTAGTATCACATCCAAATCACTGACCTGATCAACGCACTCGAGGACATTCCCATCAATCTGGTAGTCGAAGGTGATAGGACGCATTGATCGGTGTAACGTGATAGCAACACGTTCGGTCATGCTTATCACGAGTTTATTCATCTTACACCTGGTGGCAAATATGACTAGAAGCTCCTGTAGCCAGTAATAGTCCTCAATAGACCTCACCACCAGGTTGATTTTCAAATCGTCTGCGTATTTGAGTACGTAGATCGGTTCTAGCAACAAAGCAACATCGTTGAAGAAGAACAGTACAAATGCCGGCGTCGATGGTGTAGTGGTAGGCGTGACTGTTAATTGGGTCTGAGTTCCATCCCAGTCGACGTCGATTGGTTTTCTGAGGCGAAAAAATCTGGTCACGTCTTCGGAAGGGAAGTAAAGCCATTGGTCCCGACTCATAGTCATGAGTCGATAGGTAGGGTCCAGGTGGTGGAGTCGACAAATAGCAAGCGGCCTTGGTTCCTGCCTTGTGGTACGCCTGAATTATTATTAAACGTGCAGGAAACAGCTGAATCAAGCTTTACGCTCAGCTTTCGAGTCATATCGCAAGTCGCTCTGATGCACCTAGACAGGATAGTTTGCACAGAAGTATTCTGTGATCTATGACGTCAAAAGCAGCCTTCAAGTCCGTAAAAACGGCATCCACT
This sequence comes from Aedes japonicus, assembly GCA_034211315.2. NCBI lineage: Eukaryota > Metazoa > Arthropoda > Insecta > Diptera > Culicidae > Aedes > Aedes japonicus. The sequence continues at coordinate 109,397 of JASCZW010006133.1, read as the reverse complement.
TGATTGCAAGCCGCAATCTGCGTAATACAGGTACTAATTGAGTCAAGAAGGTTTGCTGTTACAGAACGGCCTGTTATAAATCCATGTTGGTTGAAATATATTGTTTGGCAGCTAAGAATGACATTACTGATGACTATTTCCAATAGCTTCGATTACACTGATAGACTGGTAGTTCCTCTGTAGTTGTTCACATTTCTTTTATCTTCTTTCTTGAGCACGGGGATCATATAAGATATTTTTCCTCACATCGGGAACTTCTGCTGCTCAAAGGATTTGTTGAAGATGTGGCCAAGAGGAGTCGCTGTGGAAGTAGCACAGTGACAAAAGATAACAGCCGGTACACCAGCAGGCCTGGTAAAATGCGAACCTTTCAGTTTCTTAGAAGCAGCAATGGTCATGTCCGAAGTGATGGAAAAGGTTTCTAGGTGAATGACATCAGCGAGTAAATTTGAAGCTGCCGCTTCAGCTTCACGTTGAGATGTGCGGCCAGCGGAGAATACAGACGCGAAATGCTTGTCGAACAGCTTGTATGATGCTTGTCGCCTTTAAATCAGAAAATTTTTGGATCGCTACACAAGCCCCATTGTACACGCATAACATGTTATTTATGCAGACTAGCATTCACTAGACAGTATGGGTGACTTGCAAGTTTGGAAGCCTGTTGATTAAAGACGGAGCGTTGCTTCCGAAGTAACCTCTGGTCAGCATTTCACTAACGTTTCAAACTACGCAGTTCTTGGATGCTCCATGGTGGATCAACAGGTGACAGAATCCTAGGGAGGTTTTCATTGAGCCATCTGTGTAAGACGTCACAGAAGCGTTGTGTCATATCGTCAACATCCTGTATATTAAGCAGTTCTGTCCAATCCATATTCGACAGGTAGTCTGTTAGTGAATCAAAATCAAGTCAGCAGTAGTTCAAAGGTCTTGCTTCACCTCGTGTAGGTACAGAAGCTTGCAAGTCAAAACCGTCAACCCAGGCTATCAGCTACCGCAGCCAGTGGAGAAGAGTTGTCATTGCAAAGCCCATAATTTTCTCTCGCCCAAGATAGTCGTGGCTGGTTGTAATCTCCAAAAAACGGCCAGGAAAGAGACAACAGCTGTTGACATGTTGATAACATTCTCAGAAGAAAAGTTCACCAGGTCAAGCACACCATCATGATAGTTACGATTTTGATTGGCTTGAGACATGTATAGAAATTCGAAACCATAGAACAGGCTAGCAGCTGTGGCAGCCAGAGGAGAAGAGTTGTCATAGTAAAGCTCATAATCTCCTCTCGCCCAAGATAGTCGTGGCTGGTTGAAATATCCACGAACCAGAACCAAATCATTGGTGGACCCTTCGTAATAAAAATCTTGAGCAGAAGCAATATGTGCATCAACGGTTGATACATCCTGGTAACAGTCTCGTCGAATATAGACAGCCAGTTACAACAGTTTTTGTCCCTTGATAGTACACGAAACGCAAACTTGCTCCAGATTTTTTCCATTCGTCAATTCAATCATCAAGCTAGGGTTCTTTTGGGCAACAGCAAACTGTTATTACTATTCATTTCACTACGGTTACAATGGTACACATTGTAGTAGGTACCGGAAACCTGGAGAGAGTCGATGAAGTCAGCTAGATGACATCATAATTGTCAGCTAGATGCAATCATAATTGCAGTCGATACTGTTCAACAGTTTTTGTTCTGGTAAAAGATCCACATTTCATCAACTTCACTTGAATTTGTCCGATTAGGACCAGCGAACGAAAAACTGAAAGTAGTAATAACATCAGCGGTTGAATTGTTCGGAGAGAAACAGTACTTGCCATTTATGCTGGGTTGGAAGACTTTGCCACTACACCCGCACAAAGAGCACGGGCGACTGATGACTGCTGGCAGGAATGGCTCGACTAAGTCGGAGGGCTCGAAGGCTTCCATTATACCAATTTTATTGCGTCCCAGTGATCGACAGTTAAACGAAGATTGCTGAGGTAAAGTTGCCGGAAAATTGCAGTGATACACGACTGTGCTGAGAAGCTCATAGGATTCAAACTTGCTAAGCGGAATTGCTTTTAAAGTAGCGAGCGAGCATCCATGCTGGAAGCAGGAAGAGATTCAGAAAGCGAAGAGTTGGATGATTCGCCGTACTTGCCTGTAATAGAAAGGTGAAAGACCCCTGCACCTTCTCCGAACACAGGAGCAGAATGGCTTGGATGACTGTTACAATCGCCTAAAGAGCAGCTTTGCCGGACTTTGTCGGGTGGTTTAGGGGCTTGTATCATCTTTCGTGACGGGCACTTGTAATCTGCGTTCTTGGATAACCAGATGAGCGATGACTGAGTGAGTTAGTTGAACACTGGAAGCGGGATGGAATTTAGGAAGGGCATTATTTATGTCAAAGTCATCCAGAGAGTTGTATAGCTGAGATGGTACATCCAAATATGAAGCATAGTTAAAGAGCTGCGGTTAAGGGTCGCAGTGCAGCTTTAAAACGGCAAAAAACCTGAACTTGGCAAAACAGTGTTCTTTTTCATTTGTCTTTTTGAAATATTAGAAATAATACCAATTATTAAATTCCATCTATTTGAAGGAAATTCGTGATTAATTTATCGAATATATTTGTATTTAATTTGTTTTTGTTGTTGGAAACTCGCCTAATTTTCGAGGCACAATAATTTTTTACTCTTATTGTGCCAATATTAACCATAAAATTAAATAAGCATATGATTTGCAGTTCGATACGCTGTTAACAACCCAATATGTTTTGGATATTTTGCTATAAAACAAAATTGTCCGCAACACTAGAACTTTTTCTCAGATATTATTTACTGTTAAATAAATAAGAAAAGCTGCGAATCGAACGATGCAGAGCAACACTAACCAACCACGATATCACAGTGAAGTTTAACAGCTGTGGCCATTTGGCTGTATGCTGGTTTTTATGTGGCCAATCGACTTTATGAAAGTTGTCAAGTGCTCACAATATCTTTTACAAGAATATTTTCAAAATATTAATGGTATTATAAAGGTTTTATTAACTTGTTTCCTCAACTGTCTAAAGAGTGGGCTTAGAAGCATAGACGAGGTGTTGGTAGACAACATAGTTTTGAATGTAGTTCTATTAACAAATCTGAGAGATGAGAATAAAACCAAAATTGAAACTTTGAAGACCCTCCTTTTGCATTGATAACTGCTCGGAGATGCCTTGCAATACTTTTCACTAGGTTCTTTTGTTGAGAAACGTACTACCAAACCTCCATCAATTTGTCAAATAGCAGATTTTTATTGGTAGCGTTACTTTTATGAACCTTGTTGATCTAAAATAGGCCATAGATCTCCCATTGGGTTGAGATCTGGAGACTAAGGAAGCTATTCCAAAAGTTTTATACGAGATCCACCGAAAAAAGTTATAGTTTTGCATTCGGTGTGCGTTGGACCATTGTCTTGCTGAAACTCATTTTATAAACCTTCAAATTATCGCACAGAATGTCAATGTTCTCATTGTTATGTTTTTTATGCTGACATAAGAACTAATGTAATGTACTTGTTAGCATTCGTAATTCTTTGGATTCAGGCAAGTTTCACAGGACTAGAAGTTGCAGAGCATCCTCATTGCCTCCTCCGTGGTCCACAAAGGCTCCTCTACCGTTTTCAACGCAATCCTGAAGCTCTGTTTTTGTCCAAATCATTCGAACTTGCTCTCATTTATCCACAACACCTTTTTTCAAAAGGAAATGGGCATGTCAACGTGTTTCCTCGCAAATGCCAGACACTTGATTTTGTTGCGTTTACTTATCAGTGACCGAAAAGATGCAAACTTATTGCTTTCAGGCCTTGTTGATAGAGCCTAAGTCATACAGCTCTTTCGGAAATATTCAAAGAAAAGCTTTCCTTCTTTGCTTGGTTTGTCAACATTGCGTTTTCTTCCTCTTGGTCCTTTTGTACTCGACCAGCTCTATCAACAATTGAGCCAAACTGCTGGAATTTCTACCAGATTTTTTGCATTGTCGGGAAACTTATACTGAAATTTTCTGCTACTTTACGGTAAGACATGCATTTCTGGCAGTACTCCACGATCAAATTATGCACATGCAGAGATATTTGCGTATTTATTGACAAGTTTTTCCACAGAAAGCTTAAAACATTAACCATTCGCTGACGAATGTTGCGGAACCAACTTGATTTATTACTTTGTCTTGTATGTCAACAATTAGGTACACAAAGCGCAACCCTTGGCTAATACAATTATTGTGGTGTCTAATTTTTTTGCTACTTCTGAATGTGAAAATGAACTGATTTATTTGGCAATGACAAACACGTTAAAAAAATGCAGTTGTCTGATAGCATGATAGAAGAGTTCAATTTCACCCATACATATTGGGGACCTATCATTGAAACAACAAAGTTATGTGGAAATTTATGAAACAAAACTGAGGTATACCTTATTATTGTCAGTACTATATATATCGTCAAATAGGGTGACGTTAATCGCTTTTTAAATAGTTTTTATTTTTAAATAATTTGTGTATCAGAAGAAGCTCTTTATTTTTTTTCAATTGTGTCTGGAGTGTCTTATCGAGTCTTTTGTTAATTTATATGATAATTTTCAATTATTAAAGAGAACTTTCGACATAAAATTTGATTTTTTTTAATTAGATGTACGATTACGTCTGAATGCGGGAAATTATGTAATATATCACAGAAAACCACTTATTTTTGTAGCATGGGAACACTCTTTCATGTATATTCAAATTCAAATGTTTATTGGAACCTAAGCAAATCAATAAAACCACCACCAAGTTTATGACCTGAGTCAGTGGGACATTATATCCTTTTTTAAATGTTTGGTTTTAATGTTACGTAAATTGAATGCCTGATAATGAAAGCAGATAGATCTACATATAGAAGCACTTTGTTTTCTCGAACATTTCATGTAGCGGCATGATCAAGTTCCATTAGGTTTATTTTTGATCTCTTCATAATTTTTTTTTACGTTTCAAGCTAAAACGCAACTAAAAATGATTACTGTTAACCCACATATCAACACCAAACCCCATATGTTACACCATTTTACAGTGTTCTATTCTTATGTATAAATAGACACTTCGAAAAATCACTGAACCGTCAGCGTGATAGGTATTATAAAAAGGAAGACTAATCTCATTGCACTTTAGATACATTTAACAACTTTAAGTTTAAAGTGGGAGGAAAGCAACCCTGACTGAACCCATATTGTGAAATTGTGGATTATTTGTTCCATTAAAATACATAAAATATTGAATATATGTAGCCATTAGTGGGATGACCGCTAACTTCCACGAATCATCGATAAGCGTTTAGGGAATTAATTAACACAGATGACGATGTAAGCATGTTAGGGGATATACACTTAGAACTAGAAAAAAAAACTCATTTTTGAAAATTATATTTCAAGGGGAAGTTTTAACTCAAATCAATCGAAACTTTTTTTACAATTATATGTGTATCCATGTAGTATACAAAAATAACTTTTTCAAAAAAATTTCAACAAAATAGCGGCCGTTGGAGTGCGTTGAAAAAGTCATTGTATTTTGCTTTTGCCGGCTCTCCTGGTCGCAGTTTTTATCTGAAACCTGCTAATCCAAAAAAATTACATTAATTACATTTACAGCTAGTAGATGAATTGAAAAAAAAAATTAAAAAAAAAATTTGCACTTTTGACGTAACTTTTTTGAAAAACTCCAAAATGTTTCCGCCATTTTATCACATTTTTCCATATCATAAAACCTTGCAATAATTTTTAATTCATATAGAAAGTAATATTATAATAAAGAAATCCTAAAAGTTTCAGCTAAACCGAATAATTAGTTTTTGAGTTATCACCGGCATAAACTCCGAAAGTGCTGTTTTGTGAAAAACGCGTTGAAAATAGGTCATCTCGGTAAAGCGTCTCTTTAAACCTGATGCGCGCGAAAAAGGCGTCTTCGAAAAACGATGAAAAGAAATACTTGGAGATCGAATTTCGAAAAAAGGGTTTCAGGAACGTATTCTACGGGAAATTCACTAGCTTTTTATGCAAAAAAATAAATTGAATTTTTGGTCATTCTAACTGTATATCCCCTCTTAAGTTCGGGCATGAGATGATCTATACTGGGAGCAATCCATCATGTTAAGTAAATATAATGCAGCTTAAATTTTTGCTACATCACTATTGCAAACATAACCTTTCTCTGTTTGACATGAACGATCTTATTCTGAATATAAACATTTACAAGGCTGATGCATATCGAATTGCTTATGGATTATGAATGAATACCACTGATAATTGGAATCTGCTCTCCGTCCCAGTAATGGTGTATAATCTGAGCCTTCTTTCTAGGCAGGTTATTTTTCGCACTTTGTTTTCATAGTTTATAAATGGCTTGTTGTTTGCAGTAAACGAGGAAGTGTGCCAGTTCGATGTCAGGAATTGTAAGCTTGGCGTGCAGATAGGAGAAAGAGTGAGAAGTGAATTTAAAATTAATTGTAAGAAAATGACAGCACGAATATTGCCTCTCGAAAGGGAGTGCTTGCATGACAATGGCTAGTAGATTGCTGTAGAGACTTACTCAATTGCCTGGTTTCAGATCGCTTCCTTGAAGTTTGCGTTGAGTGTGCTTTCGTTTGCAGGAAAGATTAGGCTTTTATGCTAATGACTTAATAAACTGGGACGCTGTGTTAAGTTAAATCAGTTTTTTTTCTTCTGATGTTGCTTACTGTGTAGCAACAAATTGTCCTCTTCGTGCAAGCAAAATAATTCAGAATGTTGATGGAGTAAGACTATCGGCTGTTGAATCTCGCAAGCGATATTTAATTAGGTTTCTGTTGAATCAGTCATTTCAACCGCAAGGTAAACTGCTGTGGCAACCATAAAGTAATTGAACTGCATTGGCTAGTTTGGGGTGTGCTCTTCGGAAACAAAGCACAAGCACAAGCATTTGTCTCTTCGGTTTGTTATGCTGCTTTTGCTCGTTCAAATGCGAATGCCGGCTGACGACAAATGCAGAAACACTCGTGGTCACTCTACATATTCAGATCAAATCTCATTTTGACATGATCGGACAGATTTGCTCACTGCACTGTACACCCACATTGGCCTACATACTTTGAGGCTTGAGCTCCAATCTGTTGACCGGGCAAATTCGAAGAAGCACAGAAAAAGATGAAAATTATCTGCAAACATTTTCTGTTGCTGATAATGCCCCTGGACTAGCCGGATATCCAGACATCCCGTTTCGATGACCGGTTCACACTAAACGGACTGCAGCGGCTATCAAGCTATCAGCGACTTGAGTTTCTTGTGCCGCGCAAGCAGGGCAATGATTAATGACTGAACATGGCCGGGGGCTACTCAACACATATTCCGATAACCGCACATTCGGCGGTTGCAAGTAGGGCCATGTCAAAATTCGCTATTAAAATGTGTTCTAATGTATCCAACTATTGAGGGATCCTAGAAAAACAGATGTTACAAATCATTAAAGGGCGTAGATGGGTTCATTTTAGACTACAATATTTTAATGCTAGGTAGTTATTTATAATATTCCTAACATGAAAACCAAAAACAATTTCTCAGGTTTTTTTTAAAAGATAGCACAATATCATTTCACCGGTTGTATATAAATCAATTCAACTAATTTGCAGTAGAATAAAAGTTCACAATTGAGCCTTATCACAACACTATACGATGAAGGACATCTAAGAAATAGTTGGACAGTACCACCGTGCTATATGAAAATTTATTTGATTTGGGTAATTGTGGGGTAAAACGGAAGAAGAAGAACGGCTAGTATACAGCTGAAAAGTAAAAGAATAAATTCATTAGCTGTGCAGCTTTTCATACGTTTTCCTACTTCCCTCCAAACCTTCACTGACGATGCACTTTGGAAACGAGGGATGTTTATATTGGATTCAGGAATGCTGTCTCTCGGTGGCATCCACAATTTTGTACATTGTATACCTGTTTATCCTAAAAAAAAAGAAATCGAACGAAACAAAAACGAAAACGAACGGCGTAGTGGTTAACATACATATCGCTCACGCCAAAGTCACGAGTTCAAATCTCACCCCGAACAAGTTACGAAAAAAACCCAAACAGTACTACACGACGGAAGATGGACCAGTTCGATGCTGAAAATCTCGATAATACAGGAAAAAAGGCCAATTGAGGACAAACTTGGCCTATCATATCTCATACCGTCAAATCGCCGGGACGCTTACCGTTCAAAAAACGCTTAATTACGATGTCCCGATACTCTTTCATCGCGCGTAACAAACTGACAGAATCTCAACACCATGCACTTCCATTAGCGTATACATGAAACTCAAGCTGATACTAATACCAATACAAAATATTTACATCGTGCATACCTACACAATGACGAAAATGTGTGTTTGAACTTATTGAACATCGTGTAGTCCTACGACAACTCCGATTACTCCCGTTGACAGTGAATAACAATGACAAACAAAAATATGTTTTATTCATCAGTATGGTTGGTGTGATGTAATTACAAAAGTTTAATCATCTACTTATAACACCTTTTCTCGTTTATGTTTTATAAATGTTTGGAGTAATGTTCTAAAGGCATTGATGTTTAATTTATTACAAACAGAAATGATAAGAAAGTATTTTCGGCTCAACAAATTGTCTGAGTGAATGTTTTAATTAAACAGAAGGGGGCTGCGCCGCTCAAAAACAAGATACATTTTGCAAATTATTTATAATACACTAGCTGTTAGTGTATTATTAGTTCTGCAAAATATAACCTTGGTTTGTGTTTTTAATTTAAATCTCGGAATGTGACGAAACTAACATTGATTTTTATTTCTGTGTAGAAGCATTTCATCGACAAAACATTTATCTTAAAACTATGCCGTATTCTGTCAGTTTTAACGTAACGCATAGCCTGAAACCTTAAATGCGTACGGTTCTAAAGAATTATAACAAAAAATAAATTTCGTTTAAAACACGTTCACTGCTGTTAATCTAATACAAGGCTTCGAAACAGTGCTCCCAGTTCACACGACTGCTTCATAAAAGTCTATATAATAATTTCAATGGATTATTACCCCAAAAGGAATATAATTAATTTGCTTCTAAGCGTTTTTCCGGTATGTTGTTTTAAAGCAACATTGCGCATTTAAGGGTTAAATTAACTTCTTGTGCGTTTTGTTTTAGTAAGAGAAAGTTGCTCTAACGTGGGTCTATGGATCTAGGATTCGGCTCATGCTTAAAATACGAAGTAAATATTAATTCACTATTTTTACCCTAAACATAAAAAATATACAGTAGTATTGTCTAACTGACATATCAATATTAAACAAAAATAAAAACAAGCAATTTTTAACGATATGCCGAAATCTAGTTAAAGTAACACATTAAAGCACTTCTGTTTCATTTGTACCAGAGCACCTCCGCCCCCACCCTCGAAAAGAGTGGAGAGGTTTCGAAACACAATAAAAAACATCCTGCCTCACCACCAAGTTGCAGGACAGTGGTATGAAAAAAATCTCTAAAATCATTCCATTCACAGAAACAGTTCTGAAACGAACTCTCATCCTATTTTATGAATTCATGACTCTTATTCATGGTTTCATTATTGAAAAGACAGATGCGAGATATGAATTTAGGAAGTCTTATTTTGCCTCCAGTCTAAACTTGTGTATCTACTTTATTTATCAACAGTTGTTTCAAGAATGACTATAGCGTCGAAAGTATATCCACCATGTTCTCAACAGCTCTCCACATCCACACCAGGTTGAAATCCTATTGGTGGATTTTTTTACACTCACAGTCGATAAAGTAGATTTGTCAGATTCATGAATTCAGGAATTCAGCTCATGGTTTTGACTCGATTAGTTCATGACTTCATTGTGAAGGGAAAATGATTCATGACATCATGTATACAATTCATGATGTATATTCATAACACGAAAACACAACATATTCATGAAATTATGACCTGGTTTTTCTCGTTTAGAAGAACACATCATTCCTCGTTTTGGTTTTAATGTTGAATAAATCCATGGGCACTGGCAAAACTTTGAAGTAGTTTAACTTCAGCTAGCAAGTCCGAGCACTGGTCTGGTTCTTTACCAATTTGGAAATAAGCACACAAGTGTTGCCAGAAATGCAGGCCAAAAGTGCTTCTGAAAGTGCGCTAGTACTTCTTATGGATGAGCATTATAGTTCTGAGATGGTGGTCAATTCAAAATGCTGCATTTGATCATATAGAATTATTTAAAAAAGCTGAAATAGTTTATTATCCCAGATTTTGGAGCATAATCACAAATGAGAAATATTCAATTATTCAGCTCATGTGCCATTATTCCTATGAATCAAAAATGTAGATTTGATGTATTCATCATTTGATCCCTTTTGTGGTATGCTTCCAACTACAAATAAATATATTTGAAATTAACAATGAATCAAATATACGTAATCAGTAATGAGTTAAAATGGGAATGGTATATCTATAAGCTATACTTTTATCGAAGTTTTTCAGCGGCGATTTTCAGCGGCGGTGTGATTTTGCTTATATAATTCTAGGAACCCAGTATTGAAGAAAACCCAGCTTTGAGAGTGTGCGCCGTCAATGGGCAATGCATTAACTCAACAGAGCAAACAGAAGACGAAAGCCAAACAAACTATTCAAATCACGACGGCGCAAATAATAACGTACTAGAAAGAAGATAATATCCGCATATTGCATCGAATTGGCTTAGCAACAGAACCATTACCAAGAAAATTATACTAGTAATACTAAAAACAGCCCAAGAATATAAAATACGACCCGCGTATTCATGGCAAAACTGAAAATAGCAAGACATTGAGAGGAGCGGCATTTATATCATAAATTGGCACAAAGCAACTCCAGACAAACAGAAGATGAAAAAATTCACAAACTACAAAAGCCTGCAGAAATTATGAAAAAATAACGAAGATAAGTAAAACACCTTATTAAACTTAGAAACGTCACACTGACATAACGACGAATAAATAACAAACAGACTATAAGACGACACGATACCATACAAAACAGTTGTCAAGGACATTACTGAGAGAAAGGGAAAGCAAACTTGAAAATGTAACACCTTTTGTGTCAACAGCATCTCTATGGACGACATGATCCTTGCACGGCTAGTGCAATGCTTCAAAAGGAGTTAAGTTATACCATTATAACGCACAAGGTATAATACAATAACTTTTTAATTTTGGTTCGAGAAAACTGCTCCGGAGGTCTCTCAGAGCATATTAAATGACACACCAACGACCAGACTACAAAAGAGTCAATAAGTAATGAAATGCCTTATTAAACGTATAAACGAAATACTGACTAACAAATTAACAAATAGACCATCATCGTGGTTTCTTCCAAGTCATTTGTAAAAACCTTTTTGGACGACATATTCCGTGTACGACTGGCAAAATGATTCGAAAGGATTTACGCAATGATATCACCAAAGACCTGGCGTAGAGGTTACTACTCTATTCAGTGTACCAACAGTAAAACTTCATGAATTTTTATTTTTGAAACATCTTGACAGAGTACTAACATGATACTTGTGTGAAGGCTTGAATTAATCACTACTATCGGTTTTAAAGTAAAAAGTTACTCTTTATAAAACAATAACACCAATAACTGCTGAAACGTTGAGATGATTATGTAACATTGACAAAATTAACGATCTATCTTCTAGATCAATAATTGTGCCAAAATTATTTAATATTCCAATGTTATTTAATAGTTTAATAGATTTCAAATAATTTAGAGACTGAAATTGGAAATCTCTAGTCAATATTTTGAAGTGTGGATTATGAAATATATTCCAAAATAATATTGTTGTTTAAATTAATGGCACTAAAATCCAAATTGAGTAACTTTTCTTAAAACGTATCGGTGAGAAATTAACACCAAAGGCACACTAAAAAGGGGCGTTGTTAATCATATTGCTTCTGTATTAATTGCGCGTCAAAATATCATAACTCGCAAAAGAACATTGGGTTTTTTTTCTAGTTAATTCCACCGCACAGCTAACTTGAAAAATGAATCTGATGTTAAGCTTCCTTATTGAGTTTTTTAAAAGAAAATCAATTAATGTGAACACGAAATATACAATATACAAAATAGCAAATTTCAAGATGGCCGCCAATTTATTCCCACCATAAATGGAAGTCCTAAGCTTTATTTTTTTTTTCTTAAAGGACGTACTGAATACTTTGGATATTAATGCAAATTTAAGAGATAAAACGCATAGGCTGAATGAAGGAGCTAGGCTTACATTACATCCTCTTACGCTACTTGACTAATTGTTGAAATGTCTATAAATGAAATTAAAAAAAAAAAAAGCAGTTTGGCCCCCTTAGTAAGCGCGGGGTTATCATTGCGTTGAGTTTAAGAAATATTATTTTAAATGTAGATTCTATGAAATCTGTAAACATGTTTCAAATGGAAATTGCATATATGACCGAAATCTATCTTCTCAAATGTTTGATCCTTCGATAAGTATATCTGATTTGTGTTCAGAGTACATTTTTACCCTAAATTGCATCGACTTGAACGTTGTGCGCCTTCAAACGCGTTCTTCTGACGATGAAGTTCAAAATAATGCTCTCAGTGAACAGAACGAAGAAAAACATCACAAAAACAGCAAAACGACAGGAAATGTCGGCCGTTCTATGTTCTAGTTTCCTATGTGGTGATATCTCTGTGCTGTGGCTGCAAAACGTTGTCCGGTGATTAGATCATTGGCAAGGCGGTTATTTCGTGGAGTGCTTGAAAAACCATTTTCGCAGAATGATTTACACCATGGGAAGGAGCTAAGCCAAACCAGTTCAATCACTCAGCCCTAGACTCTGACCGAGATAAGTTGATATTTCATAGCGTTACTATTCTGCAGTGTCTTGCCTTTCAAGGTGTAATAGTTTCATCAAGCAAACAAATGCCCTTCCTCGATGGCAGTCAAAGTATAGCAGCTGACCTTGCTCATCGTATCTCCTGCTCCAACTGCGCCATCTCAATTTCTGTGTTCGTCCATGTACTTATTTTTATACCATACCTTCTGTGGCAAATGGAGGTGCTCGTGAAGTGCACATCCCGCTTGAAGCAAATGATACCGGTACCTACTCCTCTTGCCACCTCTGACGATCTAAATCACGATCTTAAACCACTGCCATCCACTCATGATTTGACCGCTCCACTCAACGAAAGCGACAGCGAAAAAGCGAAAAGCGAGCAGGAAAACAGCACTAAAGTTTACAACGAAGATCATATTCCCATTTCCTCTCTTCAGAGCTTCAATGTCGGTCGATGGTGCAGTTTTGCTTTCCTCTACTCCATTTTTCGCTATGCCATTATCTCCCTCCCTCCCCCCTCATCAGTTCACGCCTCACGAGGCCATGATGTGTCTGTGCATAAATAATTGAGCTTCGGAAAGTTCATTGGTCTTGTGTCTTACATTTTCTTTGGCACGGTATTTTACTCCTATTTCAGCTCTCGTTTTCGATCCAAACCGATTTTGTGTTGTTCGATTCAATGCAGATGACAGTGTCGGGTTGGTTTTTCGGTATGCGAAGTGTAATTATTACATAACCGGCCATAGCATAATATGGAGAAACAATAAAAATAGAGAAATAAAACAACCTCTTTTTCGTATTTACTGACTCCTTCCCCAGCCAAGCTACTAACTGCTGTTTGCTGCCATTGATCGTTGCAGTTCGGTGTGGCTTGGCAAAGCTTGGGTAAATGGTAAAGTAGTGGTTAATTGTGAAGGAAATTGCCGCTTCTGAAAAGTAAATTTATCCACATTCAAGCAACAATCGATCGTGTTGCTGAAGTGCTGCAGGAAAATAAAACCGATTAATGTATTTGGATCAGAAAAACCGATTTAAATGTATTTGGGGAAAGTGTTTTGTGCAGCTCCGTTCAATTGTCCTATGACAGCCTGTTGCATATCAGGTTTTTTCGGATGTTGTTCGATGTCACTTTCAGTATGGCAAAAAATGAGGTTTGTTTATTAACAGAAAATATTAATAAGTTATATATTAAGTCAATTTTTTTTACATTGTATTCAGAGTTAAGAGTAACCTTGAAATTTAATCTGATGTGGAAGACGTCACCTACACAACAAAGTTATTTGGTATAGGACCAAGTTTTCCTCGCTTGGATCAAAACAGATGATCTTGGAAATCACTCGAAGCATAAAATTTCCTGAAGGCACAAAATGCTTCTAGAGACTCTAATTCCACCAAATCATTCAATCTCTAATGTTAGGTGGCTTAGAATAGATCTTAAAGACTTTCAACTTGGTTGATGCAATTATTAATTCCAGCTGTAAAATAGTTTCTAGAATATAGTTGTACAAATTGAAAGCGTTTTCCCGGTGAAAAACCACTACCACACTTTGTGAGTGGCTTCAACAGCATCCTTACCGTTGGTTAGGTTCGGTATAAAATCGGTTCTCAATCGTTACTTGTAATTTTCCTTGTTTGCATTGTGAGTAGCCCAGCATTCTTAATATGGTTTAAATGGGCACTTATATTTATCTTATCTCTATGATCTGTACGGATAAACAGTTTCACTAACAATTGTTTGTAAATGGTTTTAATTATTAATAAGTATCTAATTTATATTCCTTACTTTTCCTAATTGAGCCCCAAGGACGTCACCGGCGCCATTATTGATCCTGTAAATGAGAACATCAGGAGTTGCATATTCAGAACGATTCACTATTCCAAAGTGACATTTGTTGATTCTTGGTTGGTTGGAATGACAAGAGTGGGTCAAATCTACATTTTTTTTTAAATTGCAATATAATTTACAATTTCCAAATCGACATTCAGATCGAATGATGCAGGTAATGGCTAAGATGCTGTTTTGATGAAAATACTTACTTGGATAGGCTTAATTCATAATATGAGGTCTGGCTTCATTTCTACGGAGTTTGTCACCTCATAATTTATATCACCAACCTTTTTGTACAATTTAGATAGTTTTATTAAAATTCTTTAAATTACATATGAAGTTAAGTTTATTTTATCAAGATATAGTTGATATTTTCACGATATACAATTACATTAAAACATGTAAATTTAAATCTGCTAGGGTACATATTAAGGAAGCAGTTTGTGAGTCATAAATTTACATATTTTGTCAAAATTATATGGTAGTTTATCACTCTTAAGATTCTAGTGTTTCCCAAATTTTTGGAAATCACTTCAGTTTTCAATGAACCTTTTTTATTTCAGAAGCAATTGAGCTTTCGTTCAGGATTTAAAATTGAATACTCTACTTGCAAATAGAGGTAGAGGTTTCCGCTTTGTTAAATTTTTAGGTACAGTTCTATAGGGTGACCCATGAAAGTACAACATCTGTTGTTCTTGAAAGTACAACATGCCAAACAGCTGTATAGGCGTTAAAGATCGCTTTTATCAATAAAAATGTTAAGATTTTTTACCTGCTATTTTGAATCAAAAACAACATTACATTTTATTTGGACTTGCTCCACGGTTGATTGATGTATTTCGTTTGAAAGTGTTACCTGTGCCAGGCGAGTAAACGATTCAAGCCCCTTTTCTATTTCGTCCGGTCTCAGTCTGCATGTGATACGAACTTCTCGTTTATTGCGAATGTTGTTGAAAAATCGGTTGCACCATGCAACTGTTTTCAAAAGTTTGAAGGTTTGGAACAAACAGAATTTTCAAATTTCAAGCAGCCTGAATCAACAGTTGGAGATCTCTCAGGTTCTATTTCCAGAATATACTCTAGTGTAGAGTTTGGCAAATCTTCTGGCCAACTGTTATCGGAGTTTTCCAGGAATTGTGGCCAATGCCACCACAATATATCGTTGCTTATTTGGCTTGAACGGATCCCACGAGAAATACGATCGGCCGGGTTGAGATCACTGGGAACATGTTCCCATAGAAAACCTTTGATTAGTCGCTGTACATCACCCATGTGAGCTAACGGGTCCCAAAAAGTCGGTTCCTTTGCGTAAATTCAACAGTTGGCAGCCAACCGCCGCTGCACATAGTTCGAGTCGTGGCATTGATGAACCGTGCAACGGAGACTTAGTATTCAAGAGATGGCTGGTTATTTGTCCCCCAGTATCTGGACCAACTACATACACACAACAATCATAGCCCTTTTTAGAGGCATCGCAGAAGCAGTGAAAATGATAATTGAGATCCGAGTTGGATAGAACCCGACGGGGAATTGATAGTTGTTGGAGAAGACTTAGCTAAATTCGAAATCTTTTCCACGATGAACGATCGTTCCAAGAAGCCAAAAGGAAACAAAAAGCTGAGCAGTTTCAGATACCACAATACGCTTAGTTACAATGTGTAATTCAGGAAGGGGTGACACCTTAAAACCGAAACTGTCACCTTGTGGATTCCATAAAATTACTTAAACAGTCACCCTTGAGTGACAGATTTCCATTCGAAGACTTTTGTTATACTGACACGCAGGCATTAAAACCTGTTTAAAATACTGAACTGCTAAGGCATGAACCATGTAAACAAAATTAGGAATATACTTTAACAATTAAGGTTGATACATTACGGTAGTAGTTGGAGCACCTAGATTAACATTAAATGTAATTATTGATAAATTTGGAACAAATAAAAAGTAAAAAAAAATTCGAAGACTTTTCCCAAAAGTGGCTGGGTATGTGAGTCAACACATTTAGGTTGTTGTCCATTTTTTCAAAGGAACTTCTAGACTGAGTAGCTCCTGTAGTTGAGGACAGATTTCAGCAACTTCTTGTGAGCTGTCACATCAGTTAGAACGTGATCTACGTAGAAACGTTTGATTACAATGTTTGAAGCAAGATGGTAGGTATGGCTTGAAGAGCACTCGTGCGGCTTAGTTAGTTGAACAAACAAAGGCGAAAGTCACCGTCTTCAGTTTCCGTCTTAAGGTTGCACAGTAGGACCAATGTGAGTGACAGCATTGAGAGAAAGAGCACCTGATCCTTTGCTGTTGATGTCAGACACAATACGAGTTTTTGTAGCGCTATTCTCTGGGAGATGAACAACATGGTGCAGAAGCAAATATTGCGGTCCCACGACGTGAGCTCCCACTTCCATTTGCCCTGACTTTTTGTAACTATCTATAAATTTAACGTATTCTTCGCGCAGGCGGTTGTCTCGAGTAATTCGCTTTTCCGTTAGCAGGAGACGCTGTACTGCTTGATCGTAAGAGTCTCCAAGTAATGAGAGTAGGGATTGCCGGAAACGTGAAACTGTTTGAAGAAAGTGGTTTTCAACATCTGCGTACGAGACTCTCCGTATTCAAATCTTGGATGGTGGCAATTTGGCATGCCAAAACACCGCTATCGCTTTTCGATCATTTCCCACACACTACGCTGAGAACAGTTTTCTGCAAAATAAGATAGCTATCATCTAAAACCATTTGATGTGACTCAATTAGCGAGAAAAATAGTTGAGCTCTCACAATCATACAAAAAACCTTGGCTAATATAGAATTTCGGGTCTGCCAAAGATTGCGAGGGATGTTCCACCACGAGATGTCTACATGGAAACGAGGAAGGCTCACTGTCAGTTTTGGCAGAAATAAGCAACCAATACCGCTCACAAGTTGTCCGAAATTTGCTTCTCGTTTCGTCGAGACCTGTACACAAAAGTGTATACTGACCAATGCTTGACCAATGCAGCTCACATGTACATTTTTTTTTCTCATTTATTTTCCGTCGGCCTATTTCCTCACATGGTGACAATCACTGACGCCAGGGAGACGACTCCGCCACCTGGACCCTACCTAACGACTCGTGACTATGAGCCGGGACCAACGGCTTTACTTCCCTTCCGAAGCAAGACGTGACCAAGATTTTTTCGCCTCAGAAAAACCACCGACGTCGACTGGGATTGAACCCAGACCCACTGGGGTGACAGTAGCAGTCACGCTTACGTGACCGACGCCGGCAACACAGGTACATTAATACGAGTGCATTTCAATAATTCTTGCACAATAACTCCGATACGAAGTTAGATTGTGATCCTCCAAACGAAGATCGAACCTGGGGGGCTATTCATAAACCACGTAGACTTTTCTTGGAGGAAGGCAGGGGGCGTCTCACTAAAGTCTATGCTCCGTAGAAAATTTAAATAAAAGTGTATGGGGAAAAGTCTACGAAGGAGGGAGGGGTCTAGGATTTTCAGAAATTAGTCTACGTGGTTTATGAACAGGCCCTAGCCACCTCCAACTCAGTGTTGATTTTATGCTGTGCATTTCTGGATCAACAATAGAAAAAGACCTATCAACTTTTGTAAACAAACACTTCTGAGCCTATTTCCTCGCAAAGCGTAGGCCACTCACGCAAACCAATACCTTCAACATGTAGGGGAAAGTTTCCCCTACACGACGATTCTGTAGATTTGCGTGTGTAGCCAACGGCTTGCGAGGAAAAGGGCTCAGAACAAGGGGTGGATTGCTCAGCACACTTTTCTCCTGTGCTATTTTTTTTTTTGAGTGTGTCAACAAGCGTTGCAATGTTCTGGGAGTTCCCGTAATGTGCCGAAGGTGCCGATGTGTTGACAGCCCAAATTTTTATTTTCTGTTAAGCTTGGCAACCAGGCAATGCATATTGGCAAGGTTGCTGGTTTCATATTTCTATAAGCTCAACTTTCAAAAGTGTGCCTCAGTGTGCCACATATGTGATTTGAACTGAAAATCAAAGTGCCGCAGTTAGGAAACATATTCATCTAGTGCGTGAGACATTGTGACTGGCACACTGTTCTAAGCGACTTACCCTTGGCTCAGAAGTGTTTGTTTACAAATGTTGATAGGCCCTTTTCTATTGTTGATCCAAATTTATCAACTGAGCTAAGCACGAACCACCAGAGATCCTACCATCAGATCCTACCATTACGAATATTGTTCTTCTTTAGCACAAATCAGCGCTAACATTAGATAAGGGTGAATCTGCTTTTGTAAACAATGGCTTTCGAAGTCATTTTCTCTTGAACAAAAGATCACCAATACAAATTAAGCACACTTTAATGAAGTCTCTATCTGCTGACATTTTTAATTTGAAGGAATTGTATTCAACATCCGAGAAATTAGCAGACAAATTGTTTGTTCACAAAACCAGATTCGCCCTAAACAAATGCTGGCGCTGAAATGTCATTTGAAGAGAAGTCAGGTAAACCCTGGAAATAATAGCTGATAACATTACCTCAGACGTTTCAAACAAGAACTGATATTGGTAGAATGAGAGGTTAAATTCAATATTACCTTGCTTGGTCAATGGCCATTCACTACAAACTAACTGCTCGCTGTAAACGGAACCCTCATATATTGATCCTGCATCAAAGTGCAGACATAAGAGGGTGGCGCACTAGATCAACAAGTTTCTTTTCTGCTCTGGTCTCCGTTAACTGTCAAATGGTGTTGATTGGTGAAGTAAAAGCACAAAGCGAAGCAACATAATGGTGTAGGCCATATTGAAAAACAAAAATGATAGTTCTTTCATTCAGCTACCCGTCAGCCGCAATCGGTTACCTTGATGATGGTCGAGAGTGACCGCCCTGCCACTGTGCACTGCCGGGTGAGATAATCAATGCCGGCAACTGCAACCACCAACGGTGCCTTTTAATATTGGTGCGTGAGTGCCGAACTATTCCAATAAGTCGCAACGATCCTTAGGGCTTGCACATAACTGGTTTTTGGCCTATTCCAAAACGAGCACGCTGTTCTCATTTTCTCCGAAAACCGTTACGTGTATGTGTCATTTAGGTGAACCAGAAAAAAAATGGAAAAAGTAGAACCAAAATTTGCTGGGCCACACATAATACAACAGGATCCTTACGCAAACATCTTGTTGAATTATTTCCATCGGTATCGCTTTTTGGCATTTCTTCATTACCTCTTGAAGATTGAGTCTATTTCAGTTATGATATGCCTTGCAGTTGAAAGGAATTCACTGGTGGATACATTCTTCGCATTTTATTTCTACTCATTTAGTAAGTAGGTGAATGTCAACAATTCTGTTTATTTGGAACAGCTTGTTAAATTAGCAGTGTCTGGCTCTACCGCTCGAAAAAAAAGTATAAATGATTCGGCGCGATTGTCTACTTTGAAAGGAATCAATTGATTTTTATGTTCATTATGAGCAGAGCCAAATTTTAATTGATTTTGCCATAAGCAAACCAATTTTGTCTTCATTTCGCTGTTTTTCCATTCTTACAAAGAAGGGTACAAGCGGCTTAGAAAATTAAGTCTCAATATAAAGCCCGTAGGGCATACCACGACATATCTATCGGCTCGCTTGATAAGATCAAAATCAGTCCGTGTGTTTATGTGTGATTGGAAATTAATACGCTCATATTTGGTTGATAAATAAAAAACCAAATTTGACGCAGCAACTACCAATTGAAAAATATTATGTTCCCCATCATACGCATTTGAGTTGTCTTAAGGATATGAAAGCTGAACAACCGGAACATGAACACAGGATCGAGCGTTGCTAGTGGGTATGATAGTCGAACTGAGTGTTCAGGGTCTCATTGATGACATACGCATGATCATGTTCCGGATACTCTTCGGTTGTGATCAGAATCTTAAAAGAAATTCAACTGGTTTTCCAGGATCATATTCATAGGTACTGAAGCAGTAGTTGGTTTCTTACGTGAATCATAGCTCATTCAATTGCCTTGGGTTTGAAATATTGAACTTAAACATTTAAAACACATTCTCTCGTGTTTGGGATACCCCAGGTGGAGTTGCCGATCTAAGACTTGGTCCAAAATTTATCTTAAATATTAATTAAACTTATGAGTCTCTTTATATTATTCAAATCAATAGCAAAGTTTATTTGTATTTTCCTAAACATATAAAACGTGATAAGTTCCATGATTATCTTGAGAGTTTATTCATAAAGACAGTTTTCCAACCCTGTCTTGATCTATAAGATTTCATCCATTAGGACAAATAACTAAAGGTTTGATATAGTTTGAGCAATAAGTTGGAAAGGTGGTGCTGCTCATGCTACGCTTTTTCATTCCATTGAATTAAGAAAAGTGGTGCTGGCATTCAAATATCCACTGCGGTAATATTCGTGCGTATAAACGCTATCGGGTGCTGCAAGATCAAACAAACAGCCGCTGTTGAGCTTGTTAAATTAAATATATGATTGACGGGTACTGTGAACAACAATCGTTGGTATGAAACTATAATTTTGTGTTCGATATGCTCAATTTCACGCCGTTGTTTGGAGTTTCGTGATTTATCAATTGTATTGTTATTTTTGGAGTGCATTGTTTGATCTGTGTTGGTTGTTTATTTTGTTTTTCGAATTTTTATATGCATCTCAATATGTGTTTATTATTTCTGTTCTAGACTGTTATATTTATTTGTATGTTTCAACACTTTCAATATAGTTGTTCTTATTTTTATGTTTATGTGTTTATGTTAATGCGTATATATTAATGTTCATATGTTGATGCGTATATTTTAATGTGTACATGTGTTTTTAACTTGTTAATGTATAAATCACGAGTAAATTCGACATTTTGAGGGTTGCACTTGTACTCATTGGTCATATCAGGCCAGTACTATTCAAATCGATCTATCACTCCATGACACAGTGGTCAAAATGGACAAAATCTTTGGACTTCGCTTACTGCACATCAAACGATCCGATACGCTCCTCTAACAAACAAGACTTTTTTTGCGTACTTATGACGCCGAGTAGAAAGCATTTCAAGAGTGTACAGTTATTCTTAATCAATCGTTGCATCTAGACCTGTTGCTGCCAGACCCCATAATCACATCGTATGCGGCATTAATCAATTCTGATATCCTTTACTCTGCGCGGCGGCTTGTTGTTATGTATTTTGCATGGATTATTAGGTTTATCGATGTTATGGAAATCCTAGCAATATCAGAAAATGATGTTCTGTACGTCCATTCAGTAAGTCACGCAAAAAATGCTCTTTCTTTTTTATAGACACGAAAACATTTTTTGCGCCCCGATTTTAAGAAGAGAAGTTCCTTCTCCATTAGCCTCCAGCCATTCCAGCCTTTTTATTGCCTCAATTAACCAAAAAGCGCCTTATATTTCTCCTCAATAAACCAAAAACAACTTTCAGATATTTCTTCGGTTCTTCCTGCTCCGCGATTGATCACGGGATATTTTAACTCTCTGGTCCATCCTCAATTGGCATTAGACCACACACACTAGACCTCACACTTTGTTCAAATTTAATATCGTTGTAATGCACATGGAATGTGATTAAAGATCCCCATGGTAGTGATCATTTGCCCATACAAATTTCGATTGCCATCGGGTTCAATCCGTCGGAATCTGTCAACGTAGCGTATGATCTTACCCGTCACATCGATTGAACAACGCTTAGGACAGCAGTAGATGAAGCCGTAACGACGGTAGAAAGGCTTCCTCCGCTGGAGGAATACAACTTCCTCTCCAACCTGATCCTAGACAGCACGCTTCAAGCTCAAACTCGACCTGTTCCAGGAACATCATTTCGAAAGAAACCTCCTTCTCCATGGTGGGATCAGCAATGTACCGAGGTTGACCGTAAAAAGCCCGACGCATTTAAAATTTTCCATAGACGTGGAACACCTGAGCACTTCGAAGCATACACGGCTCTTGAAGGCGAACTTAAGAGCCTTATCAAAGCCAAGAAACGCGGTTACTGGTGAACATTCGTGGACGGGCTATCGCGAGAAACTCCAATGAAAACTCTTTGAAAAACGGCGTAAAGATTGCTTAACCGAACCACGTACAACGAGAGCGAGGAGTAAATGAATCCTTGGATGAAACCAAGTTCACGCGAGAAGTTTGTCCAGATTCTGTGCCGGCTGGACCATGAATTCGATAGATGAGAACAGCCGACATTTTTCGATGGTAGAGTTCTCTCCCGCACTCTTTTCGTGTGGCAATGCGGCTTCAGGTGTTGTAGGATCAAGTTCAACTTGCTTTAAAACCTCCCAGGCGTCGTCAAGAGGCGCATGTTGCCCTTGTTTAATCCAGTTCTGAAACGCAATATTGTACCGGATGATTGGAGATGAGTGAGAGCTATTGCCAATCAAAAACCTAGTAAGCTCGCGTCCGACCACAATTCCTATCGATCCAATGCGATGTTATCTTGTATTCGAAAGTTGTTGGAGAAGATGATCCTCTTCCGTCTGGACATATAGGTTGAGACGAACAACCTGCTTTCAGATACTCAATATGGTTTCCGTAGGGGTAAGAGAACGAACGACTGTCTCGCGTTGCTTTCCAGAAAGATTCAGTTAGCTTTTGCTAGAAACAACAAATAGCTTCTGTATTCCTGGATGTCAGAGGGCTTTTGATTAAGTATTTGTTGAAGTTCTTTCAGATAAATTCCACGCTTGGGGCTTTTCGCCATTAATGAACATTTTTTTGCACAATTTGCTGAAAGAGGAACATAAGGAGTGTATCGAAAATAAGCTATCCACAAACTTGTTTTCAAATTATGTTGAAACCCGTTATTTTATTCATACAAAAAATTGATCCTTTAGTGTACGAGGTTAAACTTGAACATAATGAAGACCGGATGAAATTTAAGTTATTCCTTCACGAATTTTCGAACTTTGGATCGAATGCTCTTCATCAAGTTCCGAACAAGTGTTGCATCGCATTTTTTGAACGCTTGAGCCCAAATTTTTTTGAACTCCTGCATGTTCCCAGCTGCCTTACCAGTCTTCTTGAAGACCCTCTTCACGATTGCCCAGTAACGTTCAATGGGTCGAAGCTGAAGGCCATTTGGTGGATTGATATTTTTCTCAACGAAATCTATACCCTTTTCCGCAAGCCAATTGAGAGTGGTTTTGGCATAGTGAGCCGACGCTAAATCCGGCCAAAACAGTGGAGGTGTACTATGCTTCTTATATAAAGGCAACAATCTCTTCTGGAGACACTCAGATCGATAGATTTCCGCATTTATAGTTCCGGTAGTGTAAAAAATGGTTGACTTCAAACCACAGGAACATATTGCTTGCCATACCAGTACCTTTCGACCGAATTTCTCCACTTGAATCGACCTGTCCGCATCGCTCACATCCTCCCAACGACGGCAGTAAAGTATTGTGGACCTGGAAGGGTTTTTGAGTCCTCCTTTACATAGGTCTCATCGTCCATCAAAACGCATGCATCCGGACGCTGCAAAAGACGCGAATACAATTTCCGGGCTCTTGTTGCTGCTCGCTTCTTCTGTTCTGCACTTTGTTTCGAGATTTTCTGCTTCTTGTAGGTCTTCAGGTGGTTTCGCCTCTTGATACGCTGGATCATTCCGACACTCGTTCCTGCTTTTTTGCCAAATCACGTATTGACATTGATTTGTTCTTCATGATTAGAGATACCACTTTCTGCTCCAGTTTCGGGTTGGAAGAATCGGGTTTTCTGCCTCTTCCTGGTAGCTCATTCAAAGAATAGTGCTCCCCAAACTTATTAATGATGGTTTTAACACTCGCATGATGAATTCCAAACCGCTTCGCCAATTTTCACATAGTAATACCCTTCTCACTTAGCCATGTGTCCAGAACCTTAATTTTCACTTCCTTTTCAATACGCGACATTTTGAAAACGCAGAATTTGAACCGCACAAACAAGTAAACAAAAGAAAGCTGACAGTCAAACGCACAGCATGCAGTGTTCAGAGCATAAAAAATCATCACAAATACATGCGTGCAACGCAAATGTATGTGGATTGCTTATATTCGACACAGTCCTTACCTTCATATATCAAAATGATAACATGAGTAATTTATTTTTACAGTCAAATTTCTTCGTTTTAATAAAATGCCTACTACAACCTAACATGTTATTACACGAGTTTGGCGACAAGCTGCCGAATCTAGTACATCACCTTCAGATTATGGCTGACTATCAGTACGACAGTAATTATCTCAGTTAAACAGATCCATGATTTTAGATTGGTGTTGGCAGTATGAATTACCACAGCCAAACATGGACTCCATTCATAGACAAGGTTGTACCACAATTTTTATTCATTGCGTGCTCACGTTCAACCCGATTAGGTACCTTTGACACAAATGCATTCAAATACAACGTTGTTTCAACGCCATGATCAATTTTCAGAAGTTAAAAATGGGTCAGTGATTTCCAATAAGCGTTCCGATGTTTTATTTGTTGATCACGGTTACAATGGTTGCCGTTGTTTGGGTCCCATAAATTATGTCTGGCTAGAAATTTTTAGCTGCAGTAGAGAGAAAAAAACGGTACGCAAAGCAGGATGTGATTCCGTTAAAACAATGATTGCTTTTAGTGCTCGAAAGAACACTTCAAACGAACCATCGAACGTCGAAGCAATAAAAATGCAACGACAAAGTATTCTCATTCTGTCGCCATATTCCACTGTGGTCCAAATACGAATACAGTGTACAAACTTTTATTCCAACCACGTACCAGTACAGCAACCATCGCTTGTTGGTTGGTATTTCGGGTTTCAAAGTCTTTGGGACGCAAACCGCACGTACTAGCAGATAGCAGTTGGTTTGCAGTAGGGGAGCGGCAAGAGAAAGAGAGCTATAACATCTCATCAAATGCACAAAACGCCCAGTTCAGCACCTCATACTCATTACAACGAACCGTCATTCAGCCCACCAAACAACCACCCGCCAATATCAAAGCCACAGGCCAGATCCCACAATGTTGACGTGTTCAATTGAGAATTCAAATCATTGTGCCGCTTGCCGTTTGTGTTCGGTGACTGACTTATCTGATCGCATTTCACTCAAAATAAAAGTTATGCCTACCAACGGATTTTATGTCTCCTTTTTCACTGACCTGAGAAGCGTGAGGCATGACTGTACGCAAAGAATAATGGTTCCACCCGAAAATGGCTCCTAAGAAAAATTCCAATTCCAGTCAAGTTGTTGGGCCGACGTGTCAGCTTATGGCCCCCAGTTATACTAACAAACGACAAGATATCAACCAGCAACCATAAATCACAGCCTTATTTACGAACCAACAACCATAATCAATAAATTCATTCTGGCTCAGTTTAAGAAGGATGCCAAATTTATTCCATTCTAGAATGTTTTCAAGTGTCGTTCTTTAAATTGAAGAGCAATAAAAATTCTATGCTCAGTGACAGCATTTGTAAGGAGAATAAACTGATCAGAGTAGAGCTGAACAACGGTATTTTTTTATTTAGAAAGGTAGGTACAGTGACCGACGAAAAAAAAGGTCCGCCCACAACATAGGGTATGTGTCCCTTGACATTTTTTATCATAACTCATAAAGTTTTTCAGCTGGAAGCAAAATTTAACTAGCTACACACTTGTTAAGATCTGGTAGTATATATCACGTAAAGTTACACAACTCATTTTATAAAGTCAGAAACTTTCGAAGGATATGGATGTAATGTCGGTCTGTAGGCATCAAATTGGGTCTATTAATGGATGCAAGTTCGTACCATTCGATAGATTTGTTATTGAATGTTGGCTATGTACGCTTTTTGCCGATTTTTTGATTCAAGGCGTTCCCAGCTGTATTCGCTCTACCCAACAAACAATTTTACTTACAATCAAACTATACTTAAACTGCTAAGAAACACTCAAGTGATTTTATCATATGATTAAGCGGTCATTCGGCAATCAAAACATTATAATTCGCTCTACACAGATTTTGTTCCTTTAGTTTGTGTTTAGATGAGCCATATGAAAAAAAATTAACCAAAACTCAGACATTTGTATTGTAAATCTTACCAATAACAACATTTTCACTACGCTTTCCATAAGACAGGCCATAATTGGGAACCTAGAAAAAAATATGTCCCTAACATTGGGTCTATGGTTTTCATGTTAAATAATTGTTATGTTACTTATGTGACCAGTTAGTTTATAACGTGTGACTATTTTCTGTACATCTTGGCTGCATTATTCGGTTTATAGGCTCAATTTCGGCAAATTTAGATCATTCGAAGAGCGTGTAGATAATCTGTTCAGCTTAACCAGTAAAGTTATGGTGTCTGAAAAGTTAAGAAAATCAAAAATTACGCGAAAGTGAACAATTATAAATTCATTAATTATGTCTCCATTGCTTTGAAATAGATCGGTCATCCTGATAACAACATGATTTTGTTGATTATCGCCGAAATAATGACATATTCGGTAAATAGGCCGAATCAAGGAGCTAGGCTAACATTACATCCCGTTACCCTATTTAATCATTGAAATAAAACTGTCTATTTTTCAAAGGAATCCATGATTAAGGTCATTTTTTTCTGTAAAATAGAAACTATGATTTTATATTTTCTTCATGGTATTGATGCTCTTTATTGCAGATTATAAAATAGACATGTTTGAAGTTAAAATGACTATTGATTGATTTGATATAACAAAAGGTCCACTTGATATAAAAAAATCAAATAACTCTAAATCAAAACTAATTTTAATATGGTGCCCCTGTGCTTCAATGGCCAACTGCAACTGTTTTGATATGCTTTCCACCAAGTTTTTAATGTGCTGGGGTTCATATTGTTTGTTGGTAAGTTTTTCTCCGCACAGTTATCGAGAATGGCGCAGAGATTGTCAATGGGGTTTGGATTGGAGCTCAGGGTGGGCATTCAATGGGCTTTATGTGGCAAGAACGGCAAGTATTTTCTTGGCAGTGTGCTGAGCATCGTTATCCTGCTGAAATGGTAATTATTATCCTGAGTAGTTTTCAACAACAACTCTTTCAGTTTTCACATGAAATTTCGACATACTCATCTGCAATCATAATGCCTTTGATTTGGGCCAATTTCCCTACAGCAAACCATGCTGCTGCTCCCAAACCAAAGTAGCTGCTTCAATTCATAATATTACCTCCACGGTGTTTCATGATTGGTTGAAGATATCTGTCATATAGCCTTTTATCAATTTTAGGTCATTACCTCAAACGTCGTATTAAACTCCAAAAATTTATCACATATAAATCATTTTGAAAAAAATATAACTTTTTTCTTCAATAATCTTTTTTACACGACTTTCATTTCATAATCCTTGTGTATGAAACATGTATAAAAGTTTTAAGCTTGAAGGCTCTAAATCATATACTGTATCATAAAGATTGGACTCGGAAAAAATGCGACACTTTGTTTTGGGTGTAACTTTTTATCGCGTGGGTAAAAATTGGTGAAATTTTGGGTAATACTAGTTTAGAGTGTTATTTTTATGTGTGTAAATCGCGATCTGTCAAGAAGTTGTCAAGATGCATTCGAAACAAGAAGGGCTACGCCAGCAAATCTTGGGCGCGGTGATCGATAATACTGGTCAGGCGATCGGAAAAAGGCTTGGAAACCATTATTCCACCGTGTCCCGCGTTGTGAAGATGTTCTAGGAGACGAAGACCATCGAACGGCGTGCTGGAAGGGGCCGGAAACCGAAAACGGAATACCCAGAGAAGGCACGGAAGATAAGGATAACCTAAGATAAGAATAACCCGAACCTTTCCACCCGAGTCGTGGCCAAAAAGGTCAATTCGTCAAAGTGGTTCGTCCAGCAGGCCATGAAGCGGGCTGGGCTACGTGTTTTTAATGTCAAGAAGGCGCCAAAGCGGACTGACAATGGATGTAGTTTAGAGTAGTTGATAAGTTTTTTTTTTTAATTGTATCTGACTCAGGTAGCAAACAACAAAGGTTCTCCTTTACGCTACTGGAAAATAAATAAACAAAAAAACAAGCAAAGCACGCACGGCCAAAGTGCGTGCGTGGAAGCTGTACCGTGAGTGGCTGGTCAAGCCAGGCTGTCTCGTCATGGACGACGAGACATATATCAAGGCGGACACCAAATAAATCCCCGCCCTCGAGTTTTTTGTCGGTACGTTCCGCATGGATGTTCCGGAAAAGTTCCGGAAGAGAAAGATGGACAAATGTGCGAAGCAGTACCTGTTGTGGCAGGCGATCTGCGAGTGCAGACGGTACAGCAAGCCGTTCGTTACAACCGGCACCATAAATGGGAAAAATTATCGACAGGAATGCTTGCAGAAGCGCTTGCTGCCCTTCCTCAGCTCTCACCGTGGTCTCACGCTGTTCTGGCCTGATCCCGCTTCGTGCCATTACGCCAAGCCTGTAATGGATTGGCACAAAGAGAAGGGCGTTAATATGGTCTCGAAGGAGGCGAACCCGCCAAATACACCAGAACTTCGTCCGATCGAAAAGTTTTGGGCGATAAAAGAAGAAGTTGAAGAAAAGCGGAAAAACATTCAATACCGATGAAGCTTTGAAGAAAAAATAGAGGTAATTGTGTAAGGAAGATCTACAAAGCCTTGCTCAAGATCTTATGAGCAGTGTTAAGAGAAATGTACGAGCACTCAGCTTGGGAGAGGAAATTCAATAAATAAATTATGGTGAAGTTAGTAGACGCAGATAATTTCTCATCTCCATGCGAAGCGCTAGGAGTGGACAGTAATTTGTTGCTAGAACGAATAGACACGAAGAGAAAGTGTATTGATAGTTCCGTATAGGGCAACGGCAGGCTTTGAAATTGAAAGATACAAGTTTGAAAACGGTAGTATCCGATCCTTGCCTACCCTGCATGGGGTAGTATGGCAGAGGGTTATGCGCCTGATTTGACGGCCTTAGTCACCTCCGTTAGATGCTCTTTGCCAAGGTTCTCTTTGTTTGACCTACCTATATTTTGCTGCAGTTTTTACACTTGATTTTGTATACCTTTATTGGAAGGAATGGATACACGTTTCAGGGGCTTGAGTTAATGCGATTTCCTATGAAGAAATTTTTCCTTTTTGTTGATGATCGGACAATTTACCTCTTTTCGTAACTATTGAGTCTGGCATATTCGAAGACGTATGCTAATTCCTTGGCTTTTTCGGTTTTATTGAGAGGAAGCTTTATGCTGAAAAGAGTGGTTTTAAGTTGAAGGGATGACTCTTGGGGTGTCAATGTTGAAAATTGCAAACTCAAAAGGCGATGATGACAATGATGCTCTCATTAGTAGAAGGTCGGGGAAGGCAAGCTTCCCATCCTTTTCAATTTCAAGAGTGAACTTAATGTATTTGTAGATATTGTTGTTTGCTTGAAGAGTTAAGAAAAGATCTTCTTATTTCACTACGGCGAAGATGTCGTCGGCGTATCTCCATCAACGAGTTGGAAGTAATCCTTTTGCTTTTATGATTGTTTCTAGATTCGCCATAAACAGTTCACAGAGGAATGGGGATAGAGGTTTTCCCATAGGTGCTCCTTTAAGTTGTTTATAGAATGAACCTCTAAAAGTGAAGTGGTTTACTGCCATGCAAAGTCGAGTCAGCTTAAGGTACATCCGCAACTTTTGCTTCCATGTTGTATCATCACCTTCAAAAACTCCTTGTTTTAAAAGCCAATCTTCTAGGAGGTACATTGCGCCCTTGATCGGTACGCTAGGGAAAAGGACCGTGACGTCGAAAGATACCATTACTTCATTAACATTTATATGGCCTGATGACTGTTGATGTTGTACATATTCTTGAGAGTTGCTAACTGAGCTTTTTGGGAATTGCTTGGAAATACCGTGAAACTCTCTTACTTGCCATTTTGTTAGCTTATGGGTTGGATATCTTACCCTCATTTCGTTTCCGGGTTTGTGGAAGATTGGGAGGCCTTGATTTCTGGGAAGGATGAGGTTTGGTTCGTGAAGACGGGCAGCTGCATCACCTAGTCGGTATTACACTCCTTTATCCACGTTTTATCAACGTGTTTCACCGTGTTTGGTAGGAGGTCTACTCGAAGCTGCCTGTAAGGTTAAGCATTATTAAGCTTTGGAGCTATGTGCCTGTCGCAATCCTCCCTATACATGATGACACTTCTGTTGCCTTTGTCTCCTTTAAGGTAAAAACAGGCTTTGACTTCCGTTCCTAAATGATGCGCATTTCTTGCTTGTTGTTTTGTCTTTGTCGTCCCTAAAAATGTTTGAAGTGATAGTCCTGGCTGTGTTTTGTAAAGATGTCGAATGTGTGTGTGTGTGTGTGTGTGTGTGTGTGTGTGTGTGTGTGTGTGTGTGTGTGTGTGTGTGTGTGTGTGTGTGTGTGTGTGTGTGTGTGTGTGTGTGTGTGTGTGTGTGTGTGAGAGAGAGAAGAAAGAGAGAGAGAGAGAAGAAAGAGAGATAAGAAAGAGTAATTGCTGTCTCCAAGTCGACGATGATCTGCTCCACGTTGGGCTTGATTGTAACCGCGTATTCGAATTCCTTGTTGAGATTTGTTAGTTGTTCTTCTGTGAATGGGGTCGTCGACCGGTTGACAACCAGTCCCTTAATGGAGTGGACCCTTGTCGTTGTGGTGATGGTGGGTGTAAGCGTGGCCTGTTCCTTGGTGTGATGTGTCCCGAGCAACACCAAACCATCAAAACTGGTTGCCCTTACTTGATTAAGACCTAATTAAGTCACATTGATGGTACTTTTACCGATTTGCAACAACTGTGCTGCTTGGGGTGGTCCGTGTCAGTTGGGATTCTATTCTCAGTCTGCTGAGTTTCCTATCGAGAACCGTTCGTTTCCTTTTCGATGTGCATTCCTCTGCTACCTTAGCTCGGAATAATAACTCTAGGAATTTCATGTTGAATAGTTGTTTGCTGCTGCCTTGATGAATTCCGCTTCCATTTTCCACCCGTCGTCAATTTACCTTTCAGCTAAGATTTTAGTTATCATTTTTCGTTCGATAACATGAATAGTACAATAATACGAATTAAATTAAATTTTTAGCAATATAGTCTTTTTTGTTCTATACACTCAGATTTTTTTTACAGAAATATGTAAAATTTTACCGAATTCTCAACAACTCAACGTTCGGTAATCCGATTAAACGGAATTCCGTAAAATTTTACTGAAATCCTGTAAAATTTGTACTGATGATTTTGACGAAATGAAGTCGTCCAACTTCTGTTTATGGCGAGTTTCCATAAATAAAGAAGGGTCTGCATGTGGCGGCATGCTTATCATCTTCTTCAGGTGTTTGTTGAGTTTTACATGCGATTCGTCTTGCAACCATAGAGACTTTATCGAATTGGAATAGTACAAACTATCTTCGCAAATGACCAGGATCACGACTTTTTTTTCTTATGCTGGGTCTTTTTAAGATAACAAATTCACTACACACTGTTAAAAATTAATATAAATTTCAAAATAAAACGAGAAAAATGACAAGGCAAAATTTTTCACGTCTTAATAAGATAACCGCATCCTAGTATCAGTTATTATGACTGAACTAGGTAGGGTGAAAAGTATCCTTCTTGAGAATGAAATATTTTTTTAAATGTTTTTATTCAATGTACTTCCCTTTTAGTTCATTGTCCTCTGTTCTCTGTGAAGTGGAGCTACGGCCACCACAAAACTCTCGAAACCAATATTTAGTGGTGTAATCTGACGGAACATTTGCCCCATAATACTTATCCCATTTTTCTTTAGTCTCTTTCGCTGATTTGCCTGAAAAATAATGTTTTATCATAGAATGAAAATCGTTTTTATGCATATTCAACATGATGCCAAACACGTAAACAACAATCAGCTGTCAGAATAAAACTAAGGGTGCGTATGCGTATGCGTGTATGCGTAAATATGAACGAAATTCAAGGCACTAAATAGTGTCCGCCATCAAATTGCATCACGGAAAAAACGCTATAGAAAAATAACTATTGGGTATTTTCTCTTGAATATTTGGGTAGAAGTAGTATACAGTGTTTATTTTTGTTGTTGTATTTATATTCCTGTCAGAAAAATATTGCGTCACCCGAGAAGTAACGTCGTGAATTGATTTTGCGCGAATACTTGGAAAATCCTCAACCATCGGGACATCAGAAAACTACTCGCAATCGTGCAGTCAACAGTGAGACGTGTGATTAAACGTTTCTACGAAGCTCTGAGCAACGGAAGGAGAAATGCGGTCAGAATGGATGTTCTATTAGTGATCAGAATCACAAGCGTGTTGTGAAAGCGTTTACTAATTGCCTCCGTCAAGGTGTGGCCAAAAAGTTGAATCTGTTCAGGTCTTTCGTTCAGAGAGCCAAGGACCGAGAGAGACTGCATACGTACAAAGTCACGGGCCCGGAATCTGTACACTCAGATGCTGACGAAGCCTCATCGTCACATCAAAGCAGACTTACAGTAGCTTCCGGGGCTGCTGTTCATCACCATCCCACACAAGTTTGATGTTCCAGAGGAGGTAAAGAAGCAGAAATTTTCAAAGTTTGCCAAGAAATACAATACAAGGGGGTTTGCTCATGAGGCGCCGTTCATGACTACCGGTACTGTGAAGGGGGAGATCTACCTCAAGGAGTGTCTACAGAAGCATCTGCTTGGTCTGTAGAAGCAACACGAGGGCCCTACGATCTTTTGACCGGATCTAGCTTCGTGCCACGGTTCAAATGTAGTCCTGGAATGGTCACTTTCGTACCCAAGGACATGAACTCCCCCAACGCACCGGAACTTTGGCCCATCGAAAAATACTAGGCTAGTATGAAGCAGGCACTACA
The DNA here is from genome assembly GCA_034211315.2 of Aedes japonicus. Classification (NCBI taxonomy): domain Eukaryota; kingdom Metazoa; phylum Arthropoda; class Insecta; order Diptera; family Culicidae; genus Aedes; species Aedes japonicus. Next base: position 75,920 of record JASCZW010006133.1, on the reverse strand, counting down.
GAATCATCTCAAGGAGGTCAAGGAGACAAAATGAAGAAAAATACGGTTTCCGTACAGAAGAAGCTGCAGCCAGATGCTGTGCAGAACCTAATAAGTGGAGTTAAGAGTAAGGCGCTAGGGTTCGGTTATGGTGTAGAATTTTTAAATAAATATGTCAAAAGCTTACTAATGTCTACTAAATCTGTGGAAGATAAACAAAGGTAGTTGGAATTAAATGGAGATTACTAATTGTTCTTCTAAATTATAGTTACTAATGGGTCATTTTTTATTATCTGAAAGTTTAAAAAGGATCGGTTTACTAGGTAATATTCTACAACGTTTTTTCCGTGATACAATTTGATTTGAGATACCCTCAAACAAAATTAACACCATGTCCAATGTATTCTCATACAAAATAAAACTCTATTTATTTCAAATCGATAATCCAGATTTGATTGATAACTTTACCCATTATATTGCAATATAAAACTGATCGAATAATACCGACTTTAACCTTCTTGACTAGCTCCAACGTTTTTCGAAACTGTCACAGGCGGCATGCACGACTTTCATCGGCATTTCGTCCCAAATTCGTTTGATTACGGTTTTAAATTGGTTCATATTAGACGCCCTGTGGTTATTTACATTTGCCAGCATGTATGACCATACGAAATAATCCAAGGGATTCAGATCTGGTGAACTGGGAGGCCATTCATTCTTGTCCAAAAAGTCGGTCAAGTTTTCTCGGCACCAGCCCTGAACGAGATTTCCAGTATGCGATGGCGCTCCGTCCTGCTGAAACACATAGTGATCATCTCCAAACACCTCTTGTACATATGGTTTGACAACTTTCTCCAAAACTTCCGTTTTATAATATACGGCATTCACTTTAAAGCCTTTTTCGATGAAAACCAGTGGTAATTTGCCTCGCTTGCAAATTCCTCCCCAAACCATCACTGACGCAGCACTTTGGAACCGTGGAATATTCCTATCACTCTCTGGAACAGTTTTCGAAAAGAGAGCCCACAATCTGTCGTTCTGAACATTGTGAAAGACGAATATCTTTTCGTCGGAAAAGATAAATTTATCCCCACCGTTCCGCGACAAAAGCAGACTTGCTCTTTCGAGTCGTTTTTGCTGGGAAGGTTCCGAAACTCCGTGAACCTTACTTTTCTTGAATGCTTGGAATCCGAGGTCATTTTGCAGTATATTGTGCATTGATGATCTCGAAACATTCAGATCTGCGACCATTTTACGTACAGAGCGCTGTGATTTTCGTCTAATCCGTTCCCTGACCACTTTAACAACTCGTGCAGTCCACACCGTACGAGTACGACCGGATCTCTTCCAGTCACCGGACGAGAATCATCTGCAAATCTTGGAAGAATAATGAGGATGGGATTTGAGGATGGGCAGAACAATGAGGATGGGATTTCAATGCGTTGAATTGAATGAATACTTCCAATCACTTTAGTACTCAGCCGTTAAAGATATTTCGGCATTTCGAAAATAACTGGTGTATTTCAAATATATAAAACAAAATGTAAATCAGAAGAACTCTGTTTGTCAACCAGAGAACCAATGATCAATATCAGAGTGATCATTTGTTCGAATATCGCAGTCGGTCTTCCTTTTCAAACATTTGCATTTATAATGAAAAATGGCACAGCCAATTTTCTTTCAGTCACTGTATGTCTCATATTAGGTTCACCTCCTTTTTTCTGTCATATCGCGATTTGTTGTCAACCCATTTTATTCCTCATGAATATTGTGGGCTCGATTGGCCTTATCAATTTTCAATCTGACTTACATTTTCATGAGTTTGATCCAGAACTTTAGAGGATATGTGAATGCTCAGCCTACCATGCAGTAGATCCGGTTGAACTTTTTTCGGCGATAAAAATATCCTAATTGACCATGTGTTTTTTGATACATCTAGCCTTCTATGACTCACTATCTAAGAAAGACATAATTTGGACTATATAGTTCGCGCTGTGTATCACGTGTAAACAGCTTAAAATAGATTCTCATATCAACATTCCATTTACCATTACAAATACTACTAATGTTCGTGCTACGCCATATGCGTTAGCCTACTGTTTCGTATGAACAAAAAAAACTGTGCCCAGAAGAACAACACCGATCGGGTTGTCTACCTCCCTCGAAACACTCCCCGCGAGGATCATCTAGACTCTGCTGGGGAGGCCGACGGTGACAACGCTTTAAGAGAAAGAGAGAACAAAATTAAACGAGACCCACCCGACTGATCAGACCACAAGGGGACACACGAAAGAGCATAGAGAATCCAACACCCGAAGGAGCATTGCAGCGCCAAGAGCTTGAACCTGAACCGAATGCGCAACAGCAGCAGCAACAGCAACAGCGAAAGAAACGCAAGCTCGTGACGGGGATCTTTCGCGCCGGGGTTGCTTAGGTGGCTCTCGCTCGCGTGGCTTTTTTTTATGACGCTCGATGTTTGTGTTGGTTTGGCGGTAAACGAAAAATCGCTTTTTCCACCTACTGGGGTATAAAAACCGATTGTAAAATTACCTTTTAATACAGTTTTCTTAGAGGTTTCGCAGCGTGCACTAATCGGAGAAATATCCTTGGAGAAGAGAATCGTAGCTTGGTGTGCAGAGGGAGATTATCCGTGGTTTATTCGGAGTACAGTGTGTGAAGTTGGACTTTTGGAAATTTTTATTCGAAGAAAAAAGGACACTCTGTTTCGACGAGTTCTAGTGAAAAGCAGTGTGAACGACAAAATGAAGTATAGCATAGTATTCGTAGTAGCTTTGTTTGGAGCCGGTATGTAGCAAAGATTGCATCAAACATGTTCTAAAGACAAATAATACTTGTTGAATTGTGCTGGAGAGTTGGGAAACGCTATAATTGTGTGCTGCTCTGGGTTCGTGTGGGATCAAGATTCTAAGGGGCGAGATTAAATATTTGCTGGCTTGTCGTCTCTACTGTGTGCTGTTGTGTTTTTTTTTACCTTGCATTGGACTATGATGGTTGCGAAAGCACGCTGTCGTCAGGATTGGAACGTTTACTAGCAGCGCCTGGTGGGACAGTTAGTTAGAGTGAGAAAACACGAGGAAAATGGTTTTGGCTCCGGGTTTGCTTTTTTTTTTTTTGCTGCAGCACAAATGCGGGAGGTTGTCAGAAGATTGCGCAGATTAGTACTCCTAGAGTGGAATATAGTCTGGCGAAAGACTCGTGGTCTGATAAGTGAAAGGAACAGTTTTGTGTTTTGTTCAGACAGAACGATCGATTATGGCGATGGAAGCAGGGGAAAATATAATTGATTGTGTTTGGTAACGCTATGTGTCAGTTGAGACTATTTCGGGTGGATTCGACGGAACGTTACTAATGTTGAGTGGGAAAGCAAGTGATGAATGAAGGCTGTGATAGTGGGCAGGAAATCTCCGAAATGTCGATTTTCGATTCGAATTTCCTTTCATTTTACGGCCATTTATTTTTTATTTCTTGGCATAGCTGTCTCACGTCGCTGAGTTAATGATTTGTGGTTTGGATTTTGATCAATTATAAGTTCGTTATCTCTTTCAACTGCAATATTGACGAATCTGCACTTATCGATTAAACATTTTCTGGGAAGCACTATTTAAGTTGCTGGGTTTTCTGTGAAAAGCTTATCGTGAATTTGTTTTGCCTTCGTGGAAGTGTTCGTTGAAATATGAATCTATATTACTTTATTTGTAATATGTCCCCATATTGATTGACATAGGCAAGGGAAATGGATCTTATGAAGAGCAATGGATTGAGAGTTGCACCTGTCTAATTTGTTTTCAAAATTATGTGCCATAGATAAAAACAGATTTTTTTTTCGTAAAAAAAGATAGAAAAAAAAAATACTTTCTAATACCCAAACTTCAAAATACAGGCATGACTACAATGTTTTTTTCATGTTTTTATGTTTTTGAACCAAAAATTAAAAAAAAACTATTGTCACACTAGTTTTTATAAATGTACCTTTGGTTTAAATCAGGCATAGATATGATTTAAAAAAATGAAGGGATAGGTAATTGATATCGATATTTCTAATCGGTTGGATTAATAGACAATTCCATATATTAATAACTCGGAAAATATTTAGTATTGAAAAACCATTTCGATTAAAATGTGTTCAGAACATTTATAATTTTCAGAAAAGTCGAGAAAACAGTGATATTATCAATTATAAAGGGAAAATGGATCTGATTTGGGTCTATGTATCTAGAATTAAAATATTAAAAAAATAAATTTCATATTGATATGTCTCCGTGACGGTAATAATGTAGATTTTTGACTTTTAGGATGAAATTGATAAATGAAATGATGAGAAAACATTTGCATTGAATTTTAGGCATGGCCAAAATTACAGTCACCTCCCCTGTAAATTATTTATGTCAATTCAGTCTTATGCAAAACATTTATGTCAATTTAGTCTTATGCATAAATCTATCTATTATTTGATTTTCCATTCCTGAAATCGGTTCAAATCTCGCAGTTTGAGAGAAAATAAAAGGTTGTAATTGGAAAACCATGAGGTTTTAAGGGACATTCCGAAAATAAGAAGTAATCAGAGTTCTGATTGCAAAGAATATTTTTTCCTGAAATAAATCATTTCGTATGTGATTTCCGGATAAGATATCTCTCGAGAGAAATTGTCGAGTTTACTTCTGAATACAAATCGATTAAATTGAAACTTGCTAGACCAAGTTGTGAATAGCCAAATTTATTCGCAGCCAGTTTCTCGCCAAAAAGTTAAGATCCACCAAAAACTATTTTAAGCCAAGGTCATCCAGTTTTGAGACAACTTTGCTCGGCCATCTGTCGGGGTGTGGCCATTATCATATCTCCAAGGTAGATTCACTTTTAAAAAAGAAATCTGATATGCGTGCGCAACTTCGATTGGCGTCTTGCGTGTTGTACTTTGTTATCGCCAATATGCCAAAATGGCGAAAACGACCAAAAAACGGAGAAACTCATTAGGCAATCTCGTTTGCTTTGAACGTTCCGCTTTGGAGCCGAAGAAACGGGCTAAGATTGACCTTGACGAGAGTAAAGTTCCAAATGAGGCTAGTGGTTACCATCGAATGGACCAGAGTTATGTAATACTGTGACACATTTTTGTGAATAAAACCAGTTTGGTAAGACGTCGATTGCGACCAGTTTAAAAGGTGTTATCTTTTTCTTTATAAACCTGAAATTTCAATCTAATATGCCCCACCCAAAGCAACCGTTCAAAATCTGTTACTGCCCACGTCGACATGCGTTGAGTAACAACCAAATTAGTATTCATCAAATCGAGGATCAACACTCTTCTCGTCACGCCAGCTCAAAGTGGTATCACAAAACAAGAGAGCCCATCAAGCAATTTCCAGCTCTCACTGGCTACGACGTGCACATACGTTCGGGCCGGCCTAGCTTTTTCCTTTGAATTTACGCGTAGAGCTTTATCGACAAATAAATTTATATCACCGCTTGACATTCTTCGCACGTCTCGGTTTATTCATGATGCCTTCCATTCACCCACCCACTGTAGCTATCCGTTATGCGACAATTCCGAAACCATCCATGAATTCGTGCACATTGTTGACAGTTCTTTCTGCCTCATTCCGCTACTCCATGCACTCGTGGAATCGTACCGACAAACGCGTGATGAAATTAGCTAATTTGCCTGATTGAAATCTTGTCTCCTCCTGATGCCTTGTACCCTTTCCATGGATTATTGTCACATTGATGAGAAGAAACTACTTCCAACAACTGCCCCATTCCACAGTGTTTAGCTTCTTATTTCAACAAGACATCGCAAATGATAAACCTGATCAAAACTTGATACAAAAATGAACATTCGAACGCCAGTAAACGCCAGCACTCTACAAATCAACCTTCCTATTTCCTTAACCCAAGGCAAACAACAAGCGACAGAGTGCTTTTTCATTACAGTTTCTGTTTCTTGTTTTTTTTTGTCTTGCTTGTATCCGGTAGAACACTTGACTCAATTTCTTGTGGCTACAAGTGCCTTCCTTTCCCTCTCAAATCTTGATTGCTCTATCAAGATATTGCTGCTAGTAGCCATTCTGTTGGAACCGGATTTGAGTTTACCTCTAACGAGGGACAACCTTACACGGTTGCAGTAGCTGAGATACACTTGCCAACACAATCGACGAACAAACCGTAGCAAAGCAAGAAGAGGAAAGTAGCAGATAATCGCTCACCTAATGAAAATCGTTGCAATTTTCCACCAATTAGCTATCGATCTTTCTTTTTACCAATTCAGCCAGCACACTCTAAACGTGAGATTTATTATTATTATCATTATTATTATTATTATCTCGGGTAGTTTTCCTCCACTCCTCACCATTCGCTCATTTAACTCAAAGTTCCGTATTTTCTTTCATGTTTTTTGTCGCTAAAATCAAATCAGAGTTTTGATTAAAAAGTGAAATGATGAAAGTTTGTCGGACATTTCAAGTCGCTCGGTAAACGACTTCATCCCGTTTTAAGTGGCTTCATTTCCCCCAGCATCATCAGCCTCATCATCTCCTCAAGTACTGTTTTATTCAATTATGGCAAGCTCCACTCAAGGAGGCTTGAGCGTTCTTTTTGCGCTGTGGAGTATTTTTGCATTCACATTTGTTTCCCTATGCGCTGCTGGAAAATCGAACAACAGCATGATTAAATTATTAATTATTACGTACTGATGCATTCGTTGCTATTTCGGTCATGCTAAGAAATGACTTCAACTGCACTTTTCGAGAGAAGCTTCCGGAGCAATCAAGTGCAATTAAGCTGAGCAATCGTGAGTTTGGACGAATAGTTGGAGATTCCGGAAATGGCAACTAACTGCTCATCTCCCCTAAGCACATAAATACTTGAACTTGGACTGAAGGCAATTAGCCATAAGTCTGAAATTCGTGGTAGTTAACAAGCCGCATTAAAGCTTCCTTCGCTTCCACAAATATCCACTCCTGATCAAAGAGTCGTCAATACGTAATGATGTTGTCTAAGACCGTGATGGGCCTCGGTTAACATTCAAACAACGACAAAAACCAATTACCCACACCGACAAATAATCAGAGCGGGTGGCAATCGACATTACCTTCCACGCAATAAACATCATTTTGTACCCCATTGCTCCATGAGCTGCGCGAAATTAGTCCAATCCACCACCAGCATCACCATGGTCGTTGCCACCAATATGTAACACTTTGTTAGACATTAATAATAGCTGGTCGGCTGCCCCTACTGGTCTTTAGACCTGTTATGTCCCTCGGCGGCTCTCTGGAGCAATCTATTGACACCTTTACCATTACTGTGTAATGCAGACGCCTGTCCACATGCTGGTGGTACTTGATAATCGCGGCAAAATGATTAATTAATGATATCTTCCGACTGCAGACTCTTTGCAGTGGCTAGCATATCTACCTGTGCATTGAACTTGTTTCGAAAGTTCACCGGTGCTCATAAGTGTGTATAGTACTCTCGGTGTTTCGCCTCATGAAAACCGTATTACTTCCTACATCCCAAATGTACTTTCTTATAATGAAAGCATCCAGTTCAGCTTTCTTTAATTTAAATTCAATATCTACGACTTTACCCTCCCATCTAAATCTTCCTACAAGCGCCTTCTTCCCTAGCAACACTGCCAGCGACATATACGCTAGTTTTGGACTAATTAAATTAATCAACCATATCAATCTTCAATTAGAGGCAAGACGCACTCACTGACTAGCCAGCCGAGCCTTCGCTTCGATGGCAGAGAATCCACGCTAATTTATACTATCTTATCATTTATGTACGCCACAGCCGCCCGCACAAATCCGTCAAATGTTTAATTATTGTAATTAAATTTACCTTCCGTCCACAAGTGCAGCCAGTCGTTGATTGAGCATCGGTGAGTCTCCTCTGGCACAGACAGTTAATCAGTGAGATAACAAAAATCAATACTCACGAGATTGTGACTGTGTCTCCACGGCATCGCGCATCCGATGTAAATTCTCAAATGATATTAACGGCAATCGTTCCGAAAACAAAAGCCAACATTTAATGCGTGTGTGCGAGGTAGTGAGTTTTTGTGGAAGATTAATTTCACCTCTCACAACCAGACGACGACGATCTGGGAAGCACCACGTGTGCCAAGTGTACGTGTAATCACGCATGAATACATTCTCCTTTGAGCGCTCAAATCGCTTGGGTATTGGTGCGTGTAGGTAAGATATGATAAGATAAAAGGCGCAAGCCGAGTGTCGAGATCAAGAAGTTGTCCCCGTTGTGCAGGACGCGCCGATGAGGAGACTGAAGGATCCGGGGTGGGGTCGATTGGCAATATCTGCATCCGTTGTTTAGCACGATACAGGAGTATGGAGGATGTAGGTATGTTAATCGCTTGGACACGCTTCTGAAGCTGGGTCTGTTATTGTCCTTCTTGGAAGAACGATAGACAGCCCATGACTGAGAGATTTTCCATTTCCTATTGATTAAAGCATTTAAGAAAAGGACAAAAAAATAACACCCGATAGCAACTGAGAGAGGATCCTGTTGAAGTTTTCCATTTGCCAAAAATTCGCCCGGCCTAGTTTCGGTGCCTTGTACCGACCACTGTGCCGTGTCACACGCCTATTGTTGGTTGTTAGTTGTTTTAAACTACACGCCGGTGGTGTCTCCACGATTCGCGGGGTGCATGTTCGGAATATTTATGCGTGACATTTAAACGGCGGCGTTTAACGAATCAGTTGCCACACCACCGCCAGCATATGAAAGGTGTCCCTTCTATGGTTTCACAACGTCCCTCGAAGTTTCTGAAAGACACAAACATTGCAATTCGACGATTCTCCGGGGGTTAAAAGGAATGGAATGTAGAGCGGGTAATTACGGGAACGGATAGCCAACGCCTAGTGGTATGTGAGCATTAATGGATAATAGAATTTAATTAACACATAAATAAACACAGAATGCACCGCACTAATTCTGGTTGAACACACACGTGCGTAGCCACGGTCAACAACTCAGATGGGTGGGAAATCACTGCACAATGAAGACGGACACCACCGGGAGTAGTATTGGAGGAAAGTCTATAAATAAATCTCAGACTATCGCTCTATAAGGAAGCGAAAGCTTGCAATCTGGAGCTTCGCCTAGAACTGCTGTTGAACCATCACCATCATTACCCGAGGTGATTGGTGCTTGGTGAGTGGAAGAGAATGTGCGTTGCTATCTAATTGAATGCAACTTAATTTATTTAATTTATGCACAATCTTCCTCAGTTCAAACAATGGAAATGAAGTTGATCTGGGTGTCGTGCAGTGTGCTGTTGCCAAATGTCAGAGATCGCAACCTTTACCGAATGATGGACAATATTCCTACGTCTGACGATAGACATCCATTTTCCAATGCAGCTGCTCGAATTGACTTTCAATGACATAAACATCAGAAGTGATTAGCCCGTCAAACAGTCAATTTTACATTTCCGCACTCCTTGGCGGAGAATGGCACTGAAAATAAAAGTGAAAGTTATCTAACCGTAGCCACTTTCATGAACCACATAGAAACATAACCGCAGATATTACTCCGAGTGCTAGCGGAGATAGAAGCAGTTTGGTTTTGCAAGCACTCAAGCGAACATTATCACAACCAAGCGAATTTTTCGCGATCACGGAGAGAGGTCACTGCTCGCGTTCCATGTTAATGAATTACGAGAAAACTCGATAATTCATTTACCCAGATTGCATGGGGCTTGATTCGGCCACGATGACATATCTGCCGACAGTCGGTCGATCGTGGCGTCGGTACCCTGCACACGGGCAGACTTTATCGTCGCTCTTAGTCGTGATTGCATAACTTGCACAAACCCGGTCGATCGTTTCATGAATGGTCAAATAAGGTCTTAATAAAATATGTGCGTTTCTCCACTCCTCTGGTGCGTGTTTTTTCCAACTCGCAGTACCTTCCAGGCGTTCATCAAATGATTCAACGATTATGTCATCGCTTTGTTAAAATAATAAGCTACCCCGTTTGTTTGAATATTTCTGGACAGTCGGGTTTCGGTTCACTCCCTTCAAAACAAGATCACCTTCATCATCGGACTCTGCCCTGATCTACTTTTGTGATCCACTTTTGATCCAGTCTCTGCGTGGCTGCTGTCGGACTGGCATACAATGTAGGTAATCATGGGCACAGAAAGTGACGGGTTTTAAGACTCTTCAAGTTGAAGGCTGCCGAGATGTGACTTGGATCTGTCTCGACCACGCGCAACGTGTCAGCCTAAGATCGTGACGAGACCATCAAAGGTGGTGAAATTGAAGTAATCGACTCGGGGTACACTTTGCGCAATTATCGATACGATCGGGATTAATGTCAACGCTTTCTGTACTTGACATAATTACCACTTCCTGAGTATCTGATGTGAGACGTCTTGAATGGTGGGATTGCTTTTTTTTCTGAGCGCGATCGGGTTTCCGAAGCTTTCCCTACATGATGGCGTCTTGTGGTAACTGTAGTGATTGCTCGATAATTACATATCAACCGATGAAGGTCATCGTGGTTTCTCGAGGGAAATAATTGCAACGAGTCGAACCGGTAGCAGGGTTGAAAACATTGAGTTGTGTGTAGTGATCGCCGGTTTGAAGTTTTAGTAACATGCTTCCCGATGAAATAGTTTTCGTGATGTATGGGTGAAACTTCCCTGCATTCTCAAATCGAGATGAAAATAGAATCATGCAATGGTCACGGCCGCATTTATCGTAAATCGAGCGTCAAATAAATGGTCGATAAAAATCTCGCTCTTTTGTTTCTTTTTTTTTTTTGTTCCTTGAAATTTAGTTCCGGATTACAGAAGGCAGTCACAATGAGTTGCAGCAATCTGTTTATGACTAACATAAGTCATATAGAAGTTGGCAAAACCTGTTTTCAATAATCGTGCTACTAGGAAACATACCGGTAATAATTTAAAAATGATCTGATATTGATCAAATTAAAGTTGATGAACTTTTTCTTTTAAAATTCTATTTCACAAAGATTTTATTAATTTTTAGTATTTCGTTATTTGTGTAAACATTTAGTCATTAATTAAATTAAGATCATCATAGTTTGTTATATTATTTTTTTAAATATCTCTATGATAGTTTATGCCCTACATACATTATGTGTGCAGTTTGTATGACTATGAAACGTACTCCTTAAGCTGACTTTAATTTTAATCACAACTATGTTCTCCATCAACAGATGGGACTTTGGTGTCGCAGTGTTTTTATTAATCTTAATTTAATGTGTTTAATAGAGGGAAAAACACTCTCCATAAGCTGAAATATTTAGAGTAGTTTGAGTATCTGGCGTTGAAAAAATAGATGCATTATCTTGGAAAGTAACAGCCTAAACCAAGTAACGTTGCCAATACCATCCAGCTTTATTAAGTTTAGTAAAGTTTTATGAACGCCACTGGAATTTAATTTGGTTTTATTATGGTTCCAGGAGGTGCCAATAAGTTTTATATTTAAGTCAATTTTATGTGAACCTACACAACTTCTTCACAACGATCTTGAAACCTGGTCTTCAAAAATTCTTTTTAATCCTATCAAAAGCTTTATTTTGACTTCATGAACTTGTAAAATGTTGTTTTGAAATTTAGTTATAGGACTCATATTGTCTTATTATGGTCAGTTGAGAAAGCATTTTGAAACCATTTCGCCTCCAGAAAATGCATGTAACGGCAAATTGGCATTGAGGGAAGTCACCAAATGACCTAATAGTTTTATAGTAGCCATTGCGAAGATAGGTTGGCTTTTTGGAAAAAAAAAAAAAAAAAACTGTGATTTATTTCAATTGCCATATTGAAATATTAGAAATCAATAAGATGTGCAAAAATGCAAACGAACTGATTATCGGAGACCAATTTCGGCATTTTTAAGAAAACCTGATTGAATTTCTTCAATTTTTAAGAAATTGATGATTAGTTTATCGAACGTATTTGTTTAAATTTTGTGTTTGTTGTTTTAAACTCGCATTATATCCGAGGCGCATTCATTTTCAGCATTTATCGTGCAAATGTTCACCATAAAATTAAATGCGCATATGATTTGAAGCATGATATGCTATGTCAAACTCAATATGTTTTTGGATATTTTGCTTTCAAACAAAATTTGACGCAACACTAGAACTTTTTTCTAAGGTATTATTTACTGTTAAATGATTCAGAAGAGCGGAGAAACGAACTAAGTAAAACAACAAAAACCAACCACGATATCACAGTAAAGTTTGGCAGCCGTGACCATTTGGTCCTACGCTGGTTTTAATGGCAGGCGATAGGTTTTATGAAGGTTCTCAAGTGGCCATATCATATTTCACCAGAACAATTTCAAAATCATTATGGTCTCGTAAAGGTTGGTTTGTTTTCAGGAGGAGTTTTGAGTGCAGTTTTATCAACAAAGCCGGGAGGAGTGCTAAGCGGCTGGAATTAAACTAAAATTGTAATTTGGAAAGTAACTTTGTAAGTTTTATCTGGGTTTTAAAGCGTCAAAATAATCTACAGAACCGTTAAAAGACCTAAATGGTTACAAGGAGTTTTCAAATTTAATTTATATCTTCACTTTTTAAAAATAAGCATTGCAAACTTATTATTTTAACAGTGAACTTATTGCTTGCTCTCAACTAAATGTTTGAATTGAATTTCCTAAATTAATAAATGAGAGCTTTCAAGTAAAGCATCAATACACAAATTTAATACTGTGTGGCAAACTCCAATGATATTAGATGCCCTGGTAATTTAAAAGGTCCGACGATTGGACCGGGAATCAAAACTGCCTTCTCCAGATTCGTTATTGCCGTTCTTTTGCCGATTGTACGTAGATCTCATCTTAAATTTATTTCTCGATCACAATTAATTTGCTGGTGAAATTTGAATTCCAGATTCCGGATTTTTTACTTCTGATTTCTATCATATTTAACAGAAATTGAATGGAAATTATCTTCTAGAACGTTTTTAAGCTTTTAAAGTTTTGAAAAAAACTATTCTTTTTATGTAATATTTAGCGTTTCTGACTTTTTTAACGGTTATGTGTATACAACTATAACTCAGGAAAAAATGTGTCGAAGCCAAAAAATTGCTTGTATTTATCAAGTCATTAAATTATAACACATTATTTTGCTCCGTGAACTAAACGATGCACAACATATCAATTATAAAATAGGCGAAGAAAAAGACTCAGCTGTATAGAAGAATTTCTAGAGGTGTTTGTTGACTTGTTGAAACACCATCCATCAATATAAACAGTAAAATCATGTCTAAATGCTTGTATACAAGTTTAAAGTTAGACATAGCAACTACTCATGATGATGATAACGATGATGATGATGATGATGATGATGATGAGATACTACCATCTATTGTAGCAAGGTAACTTTCCATAGCTGTGGAATATTCTGAAAAACGATTTGATCAGGATTCTATTGTTGTTTGTGATCCCCAAGCTCCTGTATGAAGGGCCAAAAACTTTCGAGCGGGCCCGTAAGCAGAAACACTTACGCGTAACCCGCGAATATAGGGAAGAGTATCTCCTTCCAAAAGCAAGTTCACACCCACAGCACTAGAATCGAGCCCTCGATTGACAGATTAAACCCAATAGATAGGATTGAAGAGCCCGCCTTCGTTCCGCGAAATGTTAACAATTGGGAGGAAGCAGTTCCATGCTCCCTATCCAAATCGTTTCACTTGGGTGCCCTGGTGGTCCTTCCTTTTCCTCATTTCTTGTTATTTAATGTAATGTTATATTTAGCATGTTTTGTTGTGGTCATTTGATTGCTTATCTTGTGTTAGAGAATTTGGCTGAAAGTAAGGGTTGTTTTTTATAGTTAGACATAGCAACTACTCATATACTAAATATTTTTGATCGTCAATCCGCATTCGCTCGTTTTGTTAACGTAGATTTCGAACATTGTACGAAACATTTGTATTGCTTGTCATCTGACAAAACGCCTCATTATACTTTATTCATACATTTTACGAAATGAATTCCGTGCGGACCAGCCAATCACTTCTCCTCTTTTACTGTATCCGCAAATGTTGGTGTTGTTGCAGAGAAGGATTAAAATCGTTTGTGTATTACTACATATTAGAAACAGTGTCACACGAGTTACGTCGGAAGTTGTTAATTCATCTTCATTAATTACTTTACTTCTTACAAGTCATCATGGCCTAGTGAGATCAACCACGGATTCAAAAGTAGTTGTTAGTTTTTGGTCAGCTTGAATTTCTAACAATTTTTTTGTAATTTGTGGTATAATTTGGTGAACATGTATTAAAAGTGTAGCATTCTTTTTCCTTGCATATGTAAATCGGTCATACGAGTGTGTTCTGTATTTATATAACAAATGAGTGTGTTTCCGTACCGATTTTTTTAGTTCAGTGTGCCATAGGCCTTTTACATTTAAAGAACAGTCCTGTTACATTTCCTGATGCATTCGTGTTCCGACAAGCAAAGCTAGAGAAATGATAAGCTAACCCAAGGAACATTGCTGGTTTTATCATGGTTTTATAGCATTCTTGAAGTCTAATTCGTGCTCTTCAGAACCCTTATAAAACCAAAATTGTTACTTGGGAATATTACGCACTTCGTGTTTATTCCGTGTATTCCTGTGAAAAAATCTTGGTATTGCACTTTGCGATGAAAATTTTACTGCAATTTCATCCATCGCCATCCTTTGCACAACTTTGATGGTATGTTCAATCAGGTTCGCGTTTTCGGCGTACTGTTTTCAGAATTATAAAGAAGTGTACGCCATAGAATGGTGCTGAAGTTGCAGTTAAACTTTCAGCACAAAGCGCAATATTATTTTCATACAACGAATGTTGTTTATACTTCTTCATATAACACGGTATGTGGTTTTTAATACAAGGGCAGCTTCATTAATAGTACACATCGATTTCTTTGCAGAAAATAACAAAAAGATTAAAGCATCGTTTTCGTAGTATGAGCTAAATTTTATTATTAAAGTAGTATGTGCAAAATGTATTTAGAGCTCAAAGCTTGTTAAAATTACCCTTTTGTCTGTACCATTTTGCATTAGTACGGTTTTGAACCTTTCGGGTTGAGCTAAGGAAACTTACTTTCCAACTTACTTTTTCTATACTGCAACAGACTTCAAAGTTTCGGTATACATAATTTTGCAGCAAATTTTTGCTAACGCATTTATTTTCTATGATATAGACGAATTCCATCACAGGTTGTAAAAGTTAGTTCTATGTTTAAAATTAAAGTTATTAATTGTTTGCAACCATTCATTCAGCATACAACAATTTTTAGCAATCTTCAATACAGCAGACCTGATTTTAGCAATCTCTGGTTAAATTTGCATGAATGTTCCCATTATCTAATGCCCAATCTAGCATTCTCTTTATGTGCATTAGATAACACAGAAATTTAAATGTTTCTTTCAAACTGCGTAGCTTTAAGATTGAAGTGTCGAAAAATAGTCGACGAGAAGAATCGATCAGAAGATCCCTTTATTAAGCACCACATAGATTTGTTTACCATTTTGATGCCGGCTAAGAACGAGTTTTGTTCGTTATAGCATTAATTCTATGAATATGATACTTAATCACAAGATGCCAGTTTACGTTAAGCCATCTGTCTATTTTAAAACACCGTTTATTGACGTACGCTCATTAATACACACATTTGGGTTATATATTGATTTACATGACATTTAAAACAATCTTTTAATCAATCTTTACTCATATGATACCTACACTGAATATTAATTTTAGTTTATATTACGAAATCGACGGTAGGACTAACGAATCGATTCATTGTTTTCTGCAACAAAACTGATTTGTATGTTTTATGATTTATGCCACACGTCCAAGTATTTGAAAAAAAAAAAACATTTGTGCATTTTACGAAAACAAAATATTAACGAATATTTCGTAACAAATTATAAAGATATGTCTCTCTGATGGTTGCATAAATGACTGACAGATCTTCTCTATCGACACAAAATGTAAATGAAAAAAAAAGCACAACAACGTGGAGTTGTCCAGCGTTTTATTTTTCAAATGTTTCTAACGTGAGATTCGAACCTGTATTTTTGGAAAGAGTTGTCATTAAATCCGTGAAAATATACTTGATTAATGAGTATGAAGTTAATACTCTCAGCAGCGCTTACAATATCTATTTTGAAAATAGTAAATTACTTCTTTTTTTTTCTTTATTAAAGAGACTTTTAGCCTCCTGGGCTAGTTCGTCTCTTTTAGTAAATTACTCAAAACTGTTTTTCTTATCCTTCAATGTGCGTGTTATTTTCACCACCCCCCATCTCTTAGTTCAAATCATAATTTTGTGTAAAGATATGCATTTTTGAACAAAGTACAATTCTGACTCAAATAAATATCGCTCAACCAAAAGTTCCTTTTTTTCGAATAATTTCGCATCCAGCAGCAAAACCTATTTCGCCAGCCGTACGCGTTCAGATCTTGAAAATAGCTCGTTTATTGCTGCTCCTTTCACAAATCAGCAAATTCAACAATCATACCCAAAGTTCAACAACCGCAGCCCAATTACGAAGCCTAGCTGCAAATACAACTCGACCACTCCCCGATCCCGAAAGTGTACTCATTGTGCTATGTGGGCGCCATGCCATGGGCTGCCTTCATTTTGCCACATCCGATGTAACGAAAAGGCAGCCATCATAAAGTGAACGTACTGACTTATCATCATTATCATAATGCTAACGGTTTACTGGACCGACGGATGCAGCAAGGTGGGCACAGTAGTGCAACCGCACACGCCAACCGTAGAAGCAGCAGACATTTTCGTTCCTTCAAACAGTCAATTAGCCGCTGCATTAGGTAAAGTAGGCAGCTTGTTTGCCATTGTTGTTGGTGGTTGGCGAAAAACAAAACTCCGCGAAAACTTACGACCACGCACCAGACTTGTAATGTTTTCGTCGAACGTCAATAGTGTTGTTGCTCAACGATTTTGAATGGCGACGCGGCCCGACGCAGCGTGACTCAGCGGTTGACTGCCTGCTTACACTAATTAGCATCATTGGGCAACTCTTCTCTGTGCCGTATTAGCGCCGCCGATGCCGCCGCCGCCGCCGCCGCTGTTTATTGCGATTGAGTTACTACATGTTCCCCTGCTTAAAACAACCCAAATAACTGTCAAACGTGATTAGAGCCGAGCGGTTATTGTGAGAAAGGCTGCGTCCATATTTTTGCGGTCATTCAATTATCATCTATCGATAGCGACACGCACTCACGCATACCTGTGGCCTACTAACCACCGATATCTGACCATGAAGGCGGCTTGGAGTCAAAAACTCGTTTGGGCGCTCCGAATGCAGGTTTTTCCATCTTTCTACCTACTGTTTACTTCTCGTTCATCAGTTCAACATTGTGTTGAAATCGGTCAGTCGACGAACTTATCCACAGCTGTTCTCCGGTTTCTCCCTCAGAGGAACAGATTCACCACGCAAACGAAAACGAAATTGTATGCTGCTCTCCCTACCATTACGCAATGAGCAGAAGAAAATATCCAAAAACAGACCCACATTCAAACCCGTCCAGGCCGGCCAAATGAGGCCATTGTGGACAGAGAAAGGAGTGGAAAGCAGAAACAAGTTTCGATCTTAGGCTTGTCCGAGGGTTGTGCAACTAAGCTGCGCGGCCATAAAATGGCCATGGGACAATGATCCCAAAACGATCGCAGTAGGAGTACGATGCAATCGATCATATTTCGAAGTTGTTGCATAACTTACCGTTACTTAGCTCGTTTATGAATGGGTTGACGGGTTGTTGATAAAGTCAACAATAAACCGACATGATCCGGTAAACTTTCGTGCGCTGGTTTACCTTGTTATAACGTAAGTGTCATTTTCCACTTTCGTCGTCAATTTTTCGCAAATAACATGTTAATCAATATGACCTATCGATATTTGAGATTCTGCTCATCCATTCGATGGTGTTATAACTTTCGGGATTGAGTGACAGTGACTCCTACTTACATAATGATTTGAATGAAAATAAAGCTTGTTTTGATTTATTTTTCCTCGTCACCACCCTCGATTATAAACATCTATGAGAGCTCGAAGGGTGGGAGGTTGAACCTTGAAGAAATTGGTTTTTCTGATCGAATTCTGGTATATTTGCTGAATACAACACAAAGCAAATACGTCCATTCTTCAATGAGTACGGAATCCGTTTGGAACACGACGACCGTATCTTTGCCTGCTTGTGATTTTTTCTACATTTCTTCATCCTTCCACTCTTTGCGGTTGCGAAAAGAGCAAAGGTGAATGTGTACTTATATTTAATTGAAAATAAACAGTCTATTATTTACTTCATGTCTCGATCGAATCGTATCGAACTCCGTCATCACGATTACCTTCTGCCGATTGTCTTCCGATAGCTGAATCGGTGGTCCGGAAGGGTGAGACAGAAATGATGTTACAAAATTGAACATGTTTTAGCCAAGCTTCTGATTCCCCTGTTTCAAGGCCGGATCGACTATTTGCTTTCTTTGAAAGTAAAAATCTTTGCAAAAAATAGCCAGACCTACCCGACGGAGATGGAAAGCAACAACGAAATGAAAAGTAAATACAGAAATTTACTTAGATCCATTTATTAGCAATAAAAAAACAGAGCCCATAACGAGTAAAAAGAGAACCGAACCATACCGATCGCCATGTCGTTAGCTCAATCAACAATGAAAACACACATTCACCATGGGGAGCACATATATTAGCACATAGCTACTGAGTTTAGCAGGCGCCTTTTCACTTTTAATATTTAATAAATTGCTGAAAGTGTTGCACATGGCGCCATTCATCGAATGTTTTTACTAGCAGCCTTACTTCTCACCACTCGCATTTACTGACTGGCAACCGTTCACCCGCGTAGAATGAAATCTCCTTCATGCGATAAATTGAGCAATTTTGCGCCACATTTCGTTTTTTTTTCTTTCTTCTTGGTATGTTTGAGTTTCCATTGGATTGTTGCAACAATCGATAACACGTGTTAACAAACAATGAAATTGGTGGCTGATGAGTGAAAAAACGCATGCCGATCGATTTGCTCTAATAAGTGAAGGAATTTCGCACGTTTGGACATGCAATACTTTGTGTACAATGGTGCTCCGATGGCACACCAGTCAGAGAGTGTCGGCGGTCGGTGTCCGAGGTATGTGGGGTAGCCGGTCGCAGCATAATTTTGCGCTCGATGCATTTCATAATTATCTGATAAGAGCGTCGGCGGCATAGTGATTCGCGAAACTAAACTCGCTAGGGTGGCTCCAAAATCGGTTGAACGCTTCGAGAACATGCCATTGCTAAATCACCAACTAGTTACCAACAACAACATACGACTAACATTTTAGAATAAAATCAGATTTTAACGAAACTGTAACCATATTTGCAGTGACAGTCATTGCAGTCAGACCGAGGGGCGAAAGCTCATTAAAAATCAATAAACTATTGGAAATTTGGTTGAAAACGTTCACCCCAATTTTGTTCATTTAATATACCACAACAGATGCTTTTTCCAAAGTGCATTCGGCATATTTTAGATATGTAACTACCGTGTCTCCATTTCCAGCATTTCCCATCGGGCTGCTTGGTGCCAATATCGTTAACGCGCAATCGGTATTTGGTGGAAACATAAATAAAAGATTGTGGCTGCAGATAAAAATTATGTTAATTATTGGTTAATTATTATCTGAGGGGACATTTTTCCCGACATGATGAATTGGCGTTGAGTGGTTGAGAAAATTTATTGGCATGGCATACGTTTCGGGTCTCCGAAAGTCTAGTCAGTTAGGGTGATGATATTTTTGACTCGGAGACAGTGGGTTCAATTTCCGGCTTAAATATTTCACACAAGCATTTTATGTCAGAAGAGAATGCAGTTTGCGGTCACGAGCACACGTTTGCGAAAGAACGGAGTACCAAACACGGTGTCCAAATTAGATCATAGCTTTCCCATGTCATACCATTTGATCCGATCCAAATTCTTGTGCTCGAGAAATTACACCATTTACCACACGTTCAGTACAATTTAGAAACGCGTTCACTTGTGTTTCTGATCCTACTCGACCGGGTGTCCAAGAACGCTGTAGCGAGCAGTGTGAATTCAATACACCTTGCAATAGTGACGATAGTACTTACCCATACCTAGTGTAGCAGAGAAGTGAAACCCGCGCGCGCCAATTAAGGCTGCAGCAGATTGGCTTTCGTGTTTATAGCTCTAGACAAGATTGTTCTTGTTATACAAACACAGAAACCTGCATCCTACAGAATGCAGGCGGTATTCTCCCCATATCCCTTTCGCACCCTAAACAGAATGTTACAAGTCCCCGCCAGTTGATGGCTAGGAATCGTTTCTCCAGCATCTCACACCATGCGTCCGCGTGGATGCAGTTTCAAGGCAACCTACTACCGTCTGCACCTTTCTTTCCTTCCCCATACACCAGTCAGTGCAGTTCAGTTCAAGTGGTCGTTGTCGTACCACTACTTCCCGGACAACGACAGCGACAACTACGAGGGCAAATATATGCGCACCATTATGAAGCTTTGCTGCTGCTCTTCATTCTCAAGAGAAAAACGAATTTTGCTCTCTATATGTATGGCCTCTCCCTTGCCCTACTTTGACCCACCACCAGCACCTTTTATTCATTGTTGCCGAAAGGGTTGCATTGGACGCCCTCTGTCTGCCGTGTTTTGTATGTCATGGCTTTGACGATGATGAGATCGTAGCAAGAACACATTCCTTTCACGCTGTTATTACATGCTTCAACGCTTTTATTGTTTGAGATTCACTGAAGTGTGTTTGTGTATGGGCTTATGGCGGGGGAGGACTTGACTGCCAACACACGATCAAATAGTGCAGAAGGCTGGTTTGCATTTCGTCTGACTCGGTGATGTAAAGCTTTCCATACTGATGTGCCCTTTCACTACCCGGAACACAAATGATTTTTTCACCCCTGAAGTTTCACATGATTGGAAATAACATTTCTCAGCATTCAATCAAACTTTTTTTTAAGTATCTATTGCTACGTAATGCAGAAAAAAAAACTCGACCACAAAAACCATTTAACCAATTAAACCTAATGTATAACAAGCATGATTTGAAACAACCGACAACTCCTACCAATTTTGCCTATGTAATCAGACCACCAACAGCCACCATGTGAAACAGTCAAACAGAAAAAAAAACGACCCCCCGTTGGGTGTTGACAGTCTTTAATCGATAATATGGTTTAAATTCTCTTCGATTGACATTTAGCTCCATGCTCCATGCCACCGCTGCCAGACAAGAAACATTATAGCGATGTAATTACATAGATTCAAACACAATTCTTCACACCCTGAGGGAAATCAGGAGGTGGCGTAAAATTTCAATGCTCCCGATTCGATCATTCCACCAACGACTGAGGAGGATGTACTTATCCTCTTTTTAGCGAGAACTACTTTTGCTCTTAAGTCACGTCAACTCATATAAAGAAAACGGAACCCCCAACACACACACAAACACACAAATGCCGTTTAAGATCATAATCTCGTGCAGATTAGTAGTTTGACAGCAGTACAAACCATTATTGGTGCAAATTTTACTCCTGTTTGGCATTTCACCTCGCCAGGTTTGGTGCACAGGAGGCATCAGACTTAAAACCCGGTTTATAACGCGCTCAGCTTTTCTTCATAAAAGAAGCTTTTATCGAACAAGAGATTATCTTTCCTATTGCTTATTTGTAATGTCGTGCATTATCTTTATTCCAACCATCAAATCGGTGGTGTTGGTAGGTACTGCTCTTTGCTATTGTTGCTTCCTTCCTATCCCTCGGTGATGTGTCTTGTGTATGCTCTTCAAAATCATTGCAATCCAGGATAAACTCTCTTTCGGGCTGCCTTTGCTGTGTAGCACAGAGCCATTGTTGGAAGGTGAATGCTATATTATTACCAACCTTCAGAATCAGCTTCTTGCCTCTGGCGTTCCAGGCATTTCAGGCATACACCGAAACAACCGAACAACCTTCTAGAATGTGTTTTGGAACATTTACCGTCGGCGGTTTCCTGTACCTTTCTAATTTTAAAATATAAATAGCTCCATCGGCAGATACACTTCGAACCTTTGATGCTTTTTCGTTTGCATGTGAAGAAGTGAACGTTGTCAGAGTCATGAATTTGGAGCTTCCAGTAAAGTAGTGTCGAATATTGCTAAATTTGTTTACGTTGCAGCCGCCGGCTCGGTGAGGCAGAATCATGATGCAGTATTGGATTGATCAACGGCGTGTTTATTTGATTGTAAATTTCCCTTTTTATTTTATTTGTCACTGCTTTCAGAAACTAGCCGATGGCATCACTTTTTTTTTGTTAATTTATTATCAAATTTTTTAGCCCTGCGATGGTTCATTTATTGTCGAAGTAACTCAAATACATTATAAGTACTTTCGTAACCCCTCGTCTCGCTCAAGAATCAAATAAATAATTAATTGTTAACATTGTTAACTGTTCAATATGAAATTTGTGTCATTTTCCAAATATTCAAAATAATTGAATCTTGTTCAAAAAGACATGTACTAGGATTTGAAAATATTAGTCCTTGGTTCAAGAAATTTAAGGTACATGGTATGGTGCTTCTAAAACACTAATATGATCCAAAAAATGAAATAATTTTAATCATCAACTAGTGTGGAATGACTTAAAACATACCCTTACCTCTTATGTTTCGTTTAGTTAATTGCTAATCAATTTATACGGTGAAGCAAATGATCTGTTATCGAAGAGCAATTTTGTTGCGATTTATTTTGCAACCGGACACGGATATACTACAAGTCATAAAATTGTACCAATTTCATTACCCAGCCCTGCCGGAATTATCTGGTATGAAACATCTGATCATAACTTAGTATTTCCACTACCAGCAGTTCGGAAACCTGGTAGTGGAGCGCGAATTGAGTTCAGTGAAGATGGAAATGTACATGTTGATCATACAAACAATACATTACATGAGCGGAATGTGTATAAATGCTTTTCTAGATTGATCTAAAATTTTATTAGTTGTTTATTATCTTATACATTGAATTTAGCCCTCAATTGTATGATTGATTAGTAGGTGCACGGTATTTGTCGAAAATTTCTCGACTTCCTGGGCATGAGGTACTAACGTACCTATCATACTTATGCAGAAGTGTTTTTTTTTTTTGGAAAACAAAGTTGAAATTAGACTATAAGCAAGTATGGATAAACAATAATCTTGAAATCCTTACATGCACACTGGGTTCGAAATCAAAGGACGTTGATTTTAGAAAATATCGCATCCGGTTTACTATCGATATATTTCAGTACTTTCCAACCGAAACTCAATAAAACCCATTTCAAAAACTCCCTTAAATTAATAAATACAGTAATACAACCTAACTAACTGCTATTCTTGTAGTAAACACGGCACCATGTTTGTGACACTGGATTAAACATATTGATTGGCATTAATTCCGAAGTATACTCTTATCATATCGCTTTTCACAAGTCGGATAGTCCAGTCAATTTTTACAATTTCTTTGTGCTGGTAATCTGCCTCCCAGACAGTAGACGTTTTTGAAAACGGAGAAATTTAATTAAATAATGTGTTTAATTGTACAACTCAACACCCACCGTCCAGCAGTTTAATTTTGGGAGAGGAATGTCTGCAATTAAACAAACTGTTGTATTATACTTCAAACATTTTGAGTCCGTGAACTGAAAGGGATAGCTCTATTGTATTTCAGTGACGCATTTGCGAGATCCTGGTTACTCACGTCCATTTCGAGGTCACTTTCACTAACAATAAGCCCCGCATAAATGCAGTACAAACATCAAAGGCATATTAATATTGTGCTTACACTTCCATCTTAAAACCATATAATGTTTTGGGGATGGTACGTATTTATCAGTATGAACAATCAGATAGAACTCACCGGATGTTGACGCTGTTAATTTTTTTTATCTCTTTATTAATTCCAAATTTTACTTTATTTTACATTCATATATTATGCAAAGTGCTCCTGCTAAGTAATTCACATTTCAATCTTATATGCTATCATTTATATATAATTGTGTTAATATTATTTTTACCTTGTATTTCTAACCGGGTTTATTTTGCCAGCGTATAAGAATAGCAATTGGTTCCTTAAAACTAGTTCTTATCTATAGAAAGAATTGATCATTGCAGTTGAAGATTCAATGATTTTTGTCTAAAATTATAAATTATTTTGTTGAACATTTCTTCTAGAGTTACAACGTTTGAAATTCTATGTAATTCAACAGTACTGAACCAGGGTGGCTTGAATGCCCTCAATGTGATCTTAAAAAGTTAATTTTTAATCAAGTATCAGTCCAAGATATGTATCTTGACTTGACAAAGCAATTCGTTTATAGTAACCATATGACTATTACTTGGTTTTAGAAATGCAGCTTGTGTGGAAATATTATAAGTTGAGTTTTGGAAGCATTAGCAGAAATCTGCCATTTTTGAAAATAATTTTTAAAAATGTCCAAGCTTTTTTGTAGCGAAGACTTTTTCCTTTAGCGAAAATGCCTGAGTCATCAGCAAAGCAAGATTTTTGACAGCCCTGAGGTAAATCAGGGAGATCTAAAGTGAAAATATTATAGAGTATTGGCCCAAGAGTGCTACCTTGAGGATCACCAGCTCTAATGGGCAATTGATCGGATTTGGAATTTTGATAATTAACTTGCAAAGTTCTATCAGTTAAATAGTTTTGAACTTATTACATGATATAAGACAAAAAATTGAACTTTTTCACTTTCGCAATCAAACCATAATGCCAAACACTGTTGAATGCTTTTTCTATGTCTAGAAGAGCAACTCCAGTAGAGTAGCCTTCAGCATTGTTTAGACGAATTAAATTTGTAAACTCTCAAAAGTTCATGCGTTGTTTGAATGCCCATGATGAAATCCAAATTGTTCATCAGCAAAAATTTTGAACTGATGTGAAGCCTCATTTTATACAAATTATTTTTTCAAAAAGCTTACTTACTGAAGAAAGCAAACTGATGGTTTTGTATGGCTTTAAAATAGGTCCAACTTTTGCATTTTTCCATTTATCTGAAAAGTATGCTAGATGGAAACATCTGATAAATAGTTGTACCAAGAAAGACAAAGTACTCTCAGGGAGTTTTTTAATGATATAGAAAATGCCATCATCACCTTTCATATTTTGAAATATTTTAGTTATAGTGTTTACTTCATCCAAATCAGTTCCCAAAGAATCCTGAAAAATATTCTTGAGAGAAAATATTCAGATACTCCCTGGAAACCTGATCCCCAATAGGACATGTATGACCCAAACTGAAATTATGGGAGCTCTCAAACTGCTTAACAAGTTTTTGAGCTTTCTTCGCATTTGTGAGCAAAATTTTATCACCTTTCTTAAGCGCTGGTATAGGCTTTTGTGTTTTTTTCAAGATTTAAGAGAGTTTCCACAAAGGTTCGGAACTCGGATCTTATTTTGACACATTATTTTCAAAATGTATGTTCCTCAGGGCAGAGAAGCTTTTTAAATTTGATTTTGTAGATCTAACCATATGATTTTCATAGCGGGATCGCGTGGTCTTTGATATTGACGCCTACGTAAGCTGTTGCTGATGATCCGTCTTCATTTGATATGGCAAGCCGTTCCTTGTGATGCTTAAGTGTTATTGATTATCTTTACACCAGTAGTGCTTGTTGTCCAGCAAATGTTTCACTTCGTCTTTTTCGAAGCAAAAAACACGAATACAACTAGTATTTCATTCAATTGCGCACATATAAATAAAAATCATTGGCAAAACGGAAATTATGAAAATAAATTTTACTTGAAAAAGCATTGTAAAACGAGAGATCGTGGCAGCTCACGAGAACTCTACCATCCACGGGCAGTGCTTGCTGCGATCTTGAAAATGGAGAGAAATAAACCATCGACCGAAATGTCACAACCTTCTTACGATCAGTTTGCGCCTCTCACCGTCACCGTGGGATAACTAAATATGACTTGCTTAGTCATAATCAAGTTACTACAACCAATTATGATTGCAGTGTGCTACTTGGGCGTTATCTGGAATATGTTACTAACGCGTCTAACTTTTCGGTATGGAAAACAAAGTTTAGTCAGACTGTATTATTGTAACGAGTGAAATAATTGTAAATAACTCCTGCAAATAAATATTATTTGGACACTCGACAACGGGTTCGATGTCGGATCCACCTTATTATCAAAGCTGATGTTTTTTTTTTTGATGGACGTGGACTTCTGCGACATCTATTTGATTTTAAATTTATTCTAAATTCTTATCTATACATGCCAACAAAATATAATCTATACATGGCAACTAAGAGGACTCCCATTGCTCAGTCGGCAAAGGTGCAGCTACAAAGGAATACCAGGCGGAAGGTGACTGGGTTCGATCCCCGGTCTGGTCCAGGATTTTTTTGTTAAGGAAAGTTTATCGACTCCCTGGGTATAAGCTATGATTTTACTTGCTACACAACCATCACCTTTACAACACATCCTTTGTCGAATTTTGTCTATTTCTGTTTAGGGACACCTAATTTTCCATGAAATCTTTGTTTGCGTTCCTTGGCGTAGATAAAAAGTGAATTACGTCTCGTGTAAAAATAATTTATTCCAGGTGTGTAAAATAACAGCGCCATACAATGTCCTGTTTTAGTTCTTGCAGTGACGATGGAAGCGCCAGAAAAGTCACTTGACATATACATCTTCCTTTCATCGTGCTCTTTGTTCAATCCACCCACCCGTGCCTTTTGACCAAGTTTTCATAAGTGAAAAGGGCTAATTAGATTTTTACCTAAGAAGATGCAGGAAACTCACGCTACCTTTGCAGACATAGTGAGTTATAATTTGCATAGGGTGACACAGGCTGCTGTCTTTGGCGAGGGGTGTATTTATTTGAAGATTTATACATTAGATGAACCGCTGGGATGACAGAGCTAGAAAAAAGTTAATGTACAAAAACTTCTTTGATGTGCAGTTTTCGGGAATGGGACACAGATAATTTCTTTTCGTGTCCGGGCTTCAAAGCCGAGGATATAGTGCGTTTAATGAACTAATTTTTGTTTGTTTAGAAAATGGATCTGATGATAAGTTTTGCAAAATGGAGAAAAACCAACTCGAATAATCAATCACAGCCGTTAAAAATAAACCAAAAGAATATTTAAAACTTGGTGATGAACCAGCCTTAGGGACTAAAAGTCACCAGAATAAAGACAAATAAAATTATTTAAAATTATTTCCGAAGGATACTTACGGACTGCAAAAGGACGCCTAACTATCACCCTGTTTTTCTGCATCCCCTCAGATGGGATAAAACTTAAGACTGTGCTAAAGAAATGTTTCAAAATTCATAATACACTAAGTCTTGTTCTTGCTTCAAAACACACAAACATTAAAACGGTGTCCAAATGACAGCAGAGAAATATTCACCTATCTCCTTGTGCACCGCACACTTTGATCTCAATCTTCGATGTACTATATTGTATCTTACCAATTTTTGGGTGTTCATAAAGGCATCCGCTCAAACTTGATTGAAATCTGCGTGCTTTTGAAAATATTAAACATGCATATGAATGCAAGCCTAATCAAAATGCTACGGAAAAATGGTTAGGATTTCCAATCCAAACCTACATCCATAACAGACCATACGCCCATGCATGATATATTGTACCAAGGTTTGTTTTGAAAGCCATAGTCTCAAGCTCAAAACAGTTACTAACAACATGGGTACCAATCCTTTCCTTAACCTTGGCCTACAAATTATATTGTCCTACTGAGTGAGTACAACGGAACTGTTACCGCAGCTCGAAAAGAGAATGTAGCACCGGGAATCTGAAAGCAAGCCCCAGTGTTGATGCATCCTTCAGATAGAGGACAGGCAAGAATCTTGCAAAGACTGACTCCATCAGAGAATGCTCACCCTCACTTTTCAGTAAGCAGGACTGAAATTTGGAGGGGTAGGTATTCGAGAGGCATCCGGGAAAGTTCAATTTATTTGCTCACGTTTCCTTTTCCCTCCGCCCTCGACCTGTGCCTGATGATCTCACACAAGACACGGCAAGCATTCCTTGGTTCACCTAGAGCCCCAGTGCACAGTGTTATGTCTGGAAGGGATTTGGTGCATTATAAATTTGATTTTATTATTAGTTTCCCTTCACCTTTACGAAACACTACAGAGACTGCTGCTGGGTGCCATTCAATTTGCTCCATTTTTCTTTCCGTTTTCGACGAACTGCACGTTGTAGCTGCATTGCCGGAGCCGTTCAAATTTTCATGTCGTCGCTAGCTGGGTAGCCCAGATTGGCAATCATTCTAAGAGACTGATACAAGCCCAGATGAACAAAAAAAAATCATGAGTCATTATTACCTACTCCGAATCGGAATGAGTCACTTGCACACCGGGTGATTACTTCACTTCACAATTCGAATTGAAATTGAGCCGCGAAACTGTCCTTGTCCTAGTGACTTATAGACGTTATTGGTGTATACCTTTATAACCGCTAACGGTAACAGTTACTTTGCTTTAATGGATGAAAAAAAAAGTTCAGTTTATTGTCCTATCACTAATTGACAAGGCCAGGGGCTAGATTTTAAATTATAGGCAATTTACTGTGGTGGGCTATGCTTTTCCTCCGTTTTTGAATCAACGGATTGATTTTGTTTTGCCGAAGTTGTGAGCGATTCGGCCAGCAAACCATTAAGGCCACCCATCGTGAGGCGGGGTAGTATCAAGAAGTAAAGATTAATTTCAGATTGACACAAATTGCACTGCGCGACTGTGACTGATACTTCGTTCGAGCCATTTGCTTTTCGCGGTCCATGAGATAACAAGAGCTCGCCAAATAATCTAGACAGAAATCAATCATTTCTAGCATCCGTGTGTCACCCACAACGGTTTCTTGCTGGTCGGCTTCTTCTCCCTGGCTAGCAAGTTCAATTTTCCGCGAGTTTACCAGACATGATGGTGATACAAAAGCAAAAGTGCCACCCCCCCTCTGCTGTCTTTGCCAACGAGCGGAGCATCGGCAAAATGTTTAGGACGTAGGGAAATGGGAAAAGCAGTGACGTGCTGGAGGGCCGATCTTGTCGAAGTGTGTAACATTCGTGTCCCCAACAGAGTTTGATAATATTAACTTGAAGAAATTTCTATAGTTGGTTGAAAAGTTCATGGTAACCATCGACTAGCAAAAATATCATCAGGAAAATTCTACTAAAATGCCCCCTCTTGGCGACACCTATGCAAACACCGAGAACGCCATCGTTCAGAAGAGATAGAGCGAGCGAGCTTGAGCCGCAATGCTACGCTTCGCCTAACATTTCGTTATCTGCAATCAACAGCTTCATCTTGAAAGTGCGGGATATTTCGTCAACGGAGTCTCTGCGGTACACGCTTTTTATTTGCGCTCCTTTTTGGGAAGGTGAAAATTTGTGGCAATCCATCGAATTTAGGAGTTCATTTATTGAAAACCGTAGCCTCAGCCATCCTGCGGGAATCTTCCCCGCTTTTCAACCAAATGGGAGGAATGAGATGTTGCGTGTTTATTTGCGACCAGACGGGTGTACGCAGGAGATAAAAAATCGAGTCTAATCAAAAGTTTTGCGCTTACCGTGCATCAAGTTTGCGAGTTAAATTTTACGACCGGGACCGCAACGGAACGATCGCGTGTTGTGTGATATCATTGTTTGCGTAAATTTTCTCCAGCACAATTTCCACAGGATTACGACTTCCGGCCACCGGAAGGCGGCTTTATGGTTTTGTCATTTTAATAATCTCTCATTCCCTTTTCCTCCCACAGCAATGGCCCAGGAAAGCTTCAAATGCCCAGACGATTTTGGTTTCTATCCACATCACACATCTTGCGACAAATACTGGAAGTGCGACAACAACGTGGCTGAGCTGAAAACCTGCGGAAATGGTCTGGCCTTCGACGCGTCAGACTCCAAATATCTGACAGAGAACTGTGATTACCTGCACAACGTTGATTGTGGTGACCGCACACAACTAGGTAATTATAGTTTTCAAAATGTGCATCATTTTCCCGAAAATAAATATCTTCAAATGGCTTGAGTCTTCCCTGAAATCTATGACCCAACCAACCTTCAAACAGACACCCACTACTATGCATAGGTACATGCCTGAACGGAGGGCGCAAACACTCACAGAGGTTTGCCTTCGTGTGGATTGTGTCGCCTTTTAGCGATTTTGTTTATTTATTTATTCTAACGGTGTATCAGCTCGTGCAACTGTACCAAATCTAGCTAATTATACACTGGTGACTCCCCAGTCGTGATGTGATGGTGTGTGCATGTCCGTGTGTGTGTGTGTCTGTGCACCCACGCTAATGTTTGCTTGAGCATCCTAAGCTAACAACGGCACTAGTCAGTTTCCTAGTGCCAGCTGTGCAGTCAGTAGTGTCAGTAGCCAGCATCTGTGGGCTAACGATTGGGGGCAAGCGTGGGCGAATGGTTTGCACATTTGCAGAACTGGAACAAATTTGACCGGTTCTAAGCATCACCGTTGGTGTTTAGTGGGGTCTTGAATTGAATTGAAATACCTTGGTATGTGAGAGAGTTCCAAACTTGCACAAGCTCCACTACATCTTAGCTGTGTTGTGGATTCCCTTACGAATGACTTAAATTTTCCTGCACAAATTGTCCAGTTGGTTGTATATCCTTCCAAGCATCTCGTTCTATTCTATTCTTGTCTATTGTTTTCAAACAATTACACAGCCAATAATTAAAAGCATCCTGCAAAATACTTTTTTTCCTGCATTATCGAGATTTTCAGTCTCGGGCTGGTTCATGTCCCATCGTAGTCATTCCAAATACCTCTTTGGGTGTTTTTCGTAACTTGTCCGGGGGTGAGATTTGAACTCATGACTTTGGCGTGAGAGGTATGGATGTTAACCAATACACCGGGGTTGCCTCTTTGTAAAATACTATAACCAGTATTTTTCTTAGCAAAACATTAATTTTTGAGCCATATTTGTAATATGACAAAAATGTTAAATCGGCCTGGCCCACTCTCTAGCGTTGGGACTTCATTTATTTAAAAAATTAACGAGTATTTTCGGATCGTTAGCAAGAGGAAACTGGAACAACTGTCCTTCCGTTTCAATTTTGTAGATTTTGGTGAGTCGTTGGGAGTGACGTGGTTAAAAAGGTTAATGTCACTGTCACTTAATTTGTCCTGACTTCTTATAGATAGACAAAGGTAATTTCCATCTTGTGTCCTGGCTGATGAGCCTAAGTAGGTTAAAACGTCATTGATCGCTCTCTTAAAAAAGTAAAAAATTAATGATCGTACCGGTTGTTAAGAAGATCCATGTCAAACCATTGATCCTGAACTATATGGAATGAATGTTACGTCCTTGTGTCTTGGATAAATCCTTGAATTAATCCTATTCAGGTGTCTAAATTTTGATAAATCGTACCATTCGCTTTTAAGGGTATGAAGTGAAATGTATAAAAGAGCACGAGCAAATCAAATTGGTATAACTGTCTCTATAACGGGTGTCACCGGTGAAATGAGAACCTTAATAAAGCCCAACATAAAGCATAAAGCAACATGTCAGGAGGTTATTATAAACTGGATAATGCGTAAGTGTACACAGATAGAAAGAAACATTTAATTTTCTGCGATATCTGATACAAATAAAGGGACTGCTGGATTTAATAGAGAATAATGGGACAATTTTGGCCAGATAACGCCTGATAGAATCATGTTGTATGAAAGATTGCCAACATTGTTGTATGGCACATGCAAGATTACAAACAATTTCGTTCTTCAGGTCTCATTTTGCTTAGAATTAAATGAGGGGAAAGTTTACGCACCTGTCAACATTTATTATTTTTTTTGTGTTAAAATAGAATGGAATGAAAAGGAGCAAATATATTTCCGTCACTCATACAAACGCAAATATATAAAAAGTACTTAGTTGAATTCAATTCGATCCTGTCCGGCATTTCTGTCTGGCCAAACATGGTTTGAAAATGTAGCCCTACTGTTAAAAGCTAAACCAAATCTTTAAACTCCAATCGCAGAAACTTGATCGGGTTTCGCTTGCACTTCCGACTGACGATGAACATTATACAGCATCGTTAAACATTAAACTTCCGCGTAGTTTTTCACTTCGAAACGGCCAAAACTACGCAGCAAACGTTCACTCACTAATAGCTCATCGAAACTCTAATCATTACAATCACAACGGCCACGGAGAGATTTAGTCGAATTTACAACTCAACTTAACGTTGAAATGCATTGTAATTGAAATTACCTACACTCTTCACGGTAGCACAGACCTTAAATTAATTTGAAATTACTTTCAAAATATGCTTTATTGAGAGAAAAAACGCGGCGGAAAAAATCAACACCTCAGATTTTTAGCGCAGCTTACTGCGATCCATCGTTCCAAGCATCTCGTTCACAGTAAAAATGAATGTTGTGTCCTTGTAAAGCAAGTTGCGTAGATTTCCATGTTATTCGGACAGCGAATGAACACAAAACAGATGGAATAAAGCCCATAGATGTAATATTACCTATCATAATTGTATGATTCTCGTTTGTTCAGTTATTGAATACGTATTTTGGTCCGCTAAACGATATTGCGTTCATACTCTCTAAAGGTGCCGCCACACGGCGCTCGAGATCTATGCTGTAGTTCACTATGATACAGCCGTCTGCGTCCATCATATTGAAAAGCATGTAAAACGAAACACTCGCTAAGTCTGGACAAAATCGTGGATTGCTCGCCTTGAAAGCTAGGGAATTAAGGCTAATCTGCTGACGGAGTTGGGTTATGAAGATCTAGATAAGTAATTCAGCAAAATTCTTCAGAGAAGTTCAGGGCAGTTCTTTAGAGAAGGTAATGAATGTTCTTTAGAGAAAATTCAGGGAGGATCATTAAAGAAGTTCAAGGAAGTGCTTCAGAGAAATATAGAGAACTTCTTCAAAGAAATTCGGGGAATTTCTTCACAAGAGTTCAGGGAAGTTCTTCAGCGAAGTATGTAAAATTTCATTAGAGAATTTCAGAGAGGTAATTTCAAGGAAATTTTCCCGAAGAGTTTCTTCAGAGTTCTTCAGAAGAACTACAGGAAAGTTCTTCAGAGGAACTTCAGGCGTGGTCTTCACAAAAATTATTAAAGTTCAGAGAAGTTCTTCAAAAAAACTTTGAATTTTCTCGCAGAAATTCAGGAAAGTTTCTTATAGAAGTTCAGGGAAGTTCTTTAGAAAACTTCGGGAATATTCTTCAGTAAACTTCGGGAGAGAAGTTTGGGAAATTTTTTCAGAGAATTTCAGGATGGTTATTTAAGAGAAGTTCTTCCGAAGAGTTTCTTCAGAGTTTTTCAGAGGAACCACAGGGAAATTCTTCAGAGGAACTTCAGGAAAGTTCTTCACAGAACTTCAGGCAAGTTCTTTACAGAAATTCAAGGAAGTTCTTCAGAGAAGTTCGAGGAAGCTCTTCTGTGAAGGTCAGGGAAGTTCTTCTGAGAAGTTTAGGGAAGTTCTACATATAAGTTCAGGGAAATCGATTAAATTCATTGATTTGAGGTTTCAAACTCGTACATACGCACTCGTACAGTTTTTAGAGCATTAAAAATTTAATGAAATTGAAATGACAGGTTTATTTAAAATCCGTATATTATTTAGAAAAGAAGTGGCTATAGATTTCACGGGACTTGGAAGAAAATGGCAATTTTCCGATTGTGTAGGAGCGTTAGACGGATAGCGTTTACGTATGTTACGTTGGAGTAAAGGGGAGCATCATTGATGGAGGGATATTGGCCGATTGCAGTTCGGGAATCTGATGCAGGATCTTTGGCTCTTGGGGTGCCTGTTTCGGCTCCAATGATAGGCAAATTGTATGGCTCATTTGTACCACAAAAGTTCAATTCAATGGATGCAGTGGCTCTACGCCCCAAAATAAAATAAAAAATGGCTCATCTGACGCGAGGACAATCAGCTGCTCTTGAGACTTCTGAAAATTATTTTATCTTCATAGGTTTGCTATTAAAGTTCCCTAGAGACATTGACTATTTGTTATACAAGGCAGTCTATAGCCCATAAAGTTTCCAGCAACAAGTTGGTCGATTTACCCAGAATAGTGTCCCGATTTTTTTATTTTTTAAGTTCCATGGGTTCCGACACGATTTCGACGCAGTTTGAGAGAAGCGCCATCTCATCGTGTGATGACATTTTACGCTTCAACTTGCGCACTGCTGACTTTGGTTTCGATCCACTTGGTTTTTCAAGTTTCAAAACGGATCAAAATCAAAGGTTGAACATCGGAATTGATAGAATCGTAATCTGCCTCTCAACGTTATCATCTTGAAAATACTTAGTACTTAGCTAAGCATCAAAATCTCCTGGTCTAGACTTTCTTCGGATGAGGAATTGCAAAGCAAAATAATATACTCACTTTGAAGTATACACTTCCACAGGTGATCGGGATTAGTTGGTTCCCACAACACCGGATGTTGGTCCAACAGCTCAATCAAGTGGAATTTCTTTTTCTGGTCCATTTTTGCTTTAAACATACTGCGAAAACACAAACTAGCAAAAAATTCAAACGAACTGTCAAAAAACTTCGACTTACGAACTATGAACTATTCCGTCCGGATGGAATAGTTCATAGCCTACTACTATAACATAGAAACTATCTCTAGAGTGTACACACGACAACGGGCACGGCTCTACATCATAGCGTAAAACTATTGCTTGCAAGTCATAACTATGAGCTATCACTACATAGTTTTGGTGTTCCTATGAACTATTACATAGTTTTCATAGTTTTTCAACCCAAAAGTGAAGCTTTTGTATGTTATCTATCCCATTCTATTTGAAATAGAATTTATTTTTTGAAGTTTTTATGTTGTCATAGCTTAGCACCATTTGGATTGTTTTTTTTTTTGCTGGATTGACGTTGCCTTATTAAAAGCTTCTTTCACTCTTAGAACTCCTTCTGCCTCATTGAATCAATAACTTACTACAAACCGATCAAACTACATAATGCTTTGAGTTCATTAATTATATCAACATCACAAAAGCTGTACTATGATTTCAAGTGCCATCGATGGTTCAAGAAGTCATTTAAACCCGGAGGCATACCATAAACCAATAGAGATCTTCAAATATTTCAGAACAATCACTCCCTTTCACACATTCCGTGCCATTTTAGCCTTATGCATAGTGACACATCATTAGGACATTCCTCGTACGCACACATCCGTGCCCTTGGCACAACAGAGGACAATTATTTCCACAGAGGAATTTTTATCTTCATTAACGTACGGGGCAAGGTTAATTGACTAGTTCTGTTTAATCGGCTGCAGGTTGGTAATAAAATTGCAGAATCTCTCCTCCAGTAACTATCCCAGAGAGCTGCATACGGCCCCGTGCGCAGTGCATATTATAATAATTCGCGCTCGCTTGGCACGGTGTGTGTGTGTGCTACGAACGGTAGTTCTAGAACTGCTGCACGTGGGATTAAGTCGAGCACTTCCGGACCCAATTTCTAGTCCAAACAGAAAAGGATGAGAGGGTCTGAGGGCCGGAAAATAGCAACAGTGCCAGCTGGTACTACTTTGAAAAGCGAATAAAATTTACCAACGATACTCGGCTGCACAAATTGTGTTGCTAATCTGCTTGCCAAGCTCATTCATACGAAGAGA
Organism: Aedes japonicus; assembly: GCA_034211315.2. Lineage (NCBI taxonomy): Eukaryota > Metazoa > Arthropoda > Insecta > Diptera > Culicidae > Aedes > Aedes japonicus. The sequence continues at coordinate 40,233 of JASCZW010006133.1, read as the reverse complement.
TGAATGCAATAAATTAAATTTCATAAATTATATTAAATTCGTCCCTGTTGTACGCTGAGACTCCAGTACCGTTCCATCGTACAAAACACGTTACATTCGTTTATTATGTAGTAAGAGGCCTGGTGCATGAAGGTAGGAGTCACTCAACCACCCACGCGTCAGTTCATATGGAGAGCAGCCATGAATATTGCAGGCATTTAGTCACTGATTACACACACACGATTTAGTAGGCAATGCGAGAAGCCAAATGTTGGCTAGAATGGAAGAAAGCCCTTATTTTGCGGTGACGCAGAATCGTGAATTTTGAAATGATTCACGTTTGTTTAACCTTGACTAAGGCTAGCAAAACCGGTGATTAGTAACTTACACCAATTAAATGGTTCATGATTCGTTGTATTTTACTTGCAACTTCAGGAGAAGATTGTTTCCTAAATAGTGGTTTGATATACTATTATAGCAAATTGCTTCTTTAAAAAAAAAGGTACAACGGTTTCATTTTAAACTCCCAGCGGTTTCGTTGAGAATTTTATGGAAATGCTTTGCGTACATCCCATCATAATGGTGCATATTTCATATCAAATATGGTGCGCCCTTCAACGCCACCAAGACGAACAGTGGAATAAAGATTTGATGTGCAGCAAGCATTGGCAGAAGAAGAAGAAGGAAAAAAACCCTCACACACAAAAACTCGCACTGCAGATTTCATTAAATCAGGTATTTCAGAGGCCGCAAGCACTTGTGGAATGGCTGAATATTTTAATTGAAATTTCGCTTCACCGCCACTCACTTCCACGCACTTTGCGCTACGTTCTTTTTCATATTTTATGGAATGTTACATGTATTTGAGTTCAGCGTTTGCATTCCACTTTTGATCGTAGAACCATTTCCCGAGCAATAATATTGACTGTTTCTATTTTACGTTTATTGGTTAATTAATTAAACCATTCGTTGTGATATTTACCTACGAACCTAATCCCATTAAACAGTTCCTATATGAATAAAATCACAGGTATATGCGGTCCGTTCGAGGAAGGATGCATTGAACCCGTTTCAATTTTCAGCTCGATTACTCAATTGGTGAGCAACCTAACCGGGCAGCGTATATTTATTAATGATTATTACTCGAGTAATCACGATAATGGTAGTTGTTAAAATAATTTATATGAAAAACTAATAATCGATGTTTATCGAGCTGCAAATGCTTAAAACATTGCTCTCTATATGCAACCCAACCTATCCACTACAAGCAGTGACAGATGTAACAAGCTACTTACAATAGATTGCAAACATGATTTAATTGATGGTTATATGCATAAATCTCATTCTAGAACCGCCAATCTCAACTCCACACTGCGACCGCCTGTACGGTATCTTTGCCGACCCTGCCAAGTGCGACGTTTTCTGGAACTGCTGGAGCGGTGAAGCCTCTCGCTACCAGTGCTCTCCTGGATTGGCCTACGACCGTGAAGCCCGTGTGTGCATGTGGGCCGATCAAGTTCCAGAATGCAAGAACGAAGGTATGTCTGTCGGAGCTGAAAATATTCCAAAAAGAAAAAAATATGCTACCATGTATCTTCCACATTTTTAGAAGTAGCCAACGGTTTCGCTTGCCCAGCTGCCGGTGAAATTTCCAACGCTGGATCGTTCTCTCGACATGCTCACCCAGAGGACTGCCGTAAATACTACATTTGCCTGGAGGGAGTTGCCCGTGAATACGGATGCCCAATCGGAACTGTCTTCAAGATCGGTGATTCCGATGGAACTGGAAACTGCGAAGACCCAGAAGATGTTCCCGGATGGTAAGAAAACTATTTGATTTTTGTTTTCGTTCACACTAACACACTGATTGGTTCTCTAATGTTTTTTGGCAATTCTAACACTCTGTTTGTGATTTTTCTCCCAACTCACTGTTACTACATTCTACAAAAAAATTGTTCCTAATTCACTGAAAATCGCAAAATTCCACCCTCTCATCACATCACAACATTTAACTTCACATCTTTCATTTACACCCCCTACAGTGAAGATTACTATGGTGACTTGGACTTGAAAAGCATCCGTAAAAGCGAACTCCTCGCTGGTCTCGCACAGGTCCAAGGTGGTGGCCAACCTGGCAAAACCACTTTCAAATCCAACCGCCCAGGAAAGGAAAACTAAACTATAAAAACAAAATATAGAAACGGAAATCTACTTCTAGAAGACCTAGAGACCTAGACGCTAGGGAGAGAAGCGAAACTAGTTTCTAAGAAGTATTTTTTTTTAACTTTGGAAAATCCTCCGATGAACATCCTGCTTTTTGATCAGGAGGAAAATAGACTGTTATTAAAGTAAAGATTTTAGATAAGTGATAGTCAGAGAGGAATACTCAAATCTACTGAGAAATAAAAAAAAACACAAATCCTTTACAAATCTAAGCAAACTTTTTTCTAAAGATGTCTCGTAATTTTTAAAACCCCAAGAGCAGTGAACTTTGCTAGATCAGAGAGAATACAATTTTTATTTATTTATATTCCTTCTTCGTAGTTAAGATGACGAGAAGCATCGACTATAACTTCCACACAAATGTGAACAATCCTACCCGTCCTGTAGTCCACTCTATCCATTCACACCCTTTCAATTTAACTGTGTACACCGACTGAGGAATACTGCCTCAAAAGACTAGTTTCAACTTTTCTATGAAAAAGAGATTTCATTTGTATGTAAAAATTGGAAAATCAAATGCCTTATACAGAAGAAGAAACCTAAGAAAAGATTATGAAAAATAAAGGGAAAAATTGAAAAATTACAACCCTCTACTACTTTTCCATTGCATCGAGTACTTAAATATAGGATCACCATTAAATGTCACATTTCCCATTTAACCAATAATGTCCAACTATCTCTTTCTATTTGTTATCTTTAACTATCTGTCTCTCCTTCCGTTTTGGCTGTAATCACTCGAAGACGAGCCAAGCCACATATCGTTCTCGTTCTCTAACTCCTCCGTGCTAACCGAGCGGATTATCTGTTTAACAAAAAAAAAACTTTCCACTTCTAACCCTGGATTTTCAGATGAACTCGTTCACGTTAAACGTCAATCATGCAATTTGCTGTGGGGCTTGTTTGTTGCAATGTAAAAATGTGTTACTTTTCTTTGATTTGGCACGATGTCTGCCCGCGAGACAGTGTGTTGTTGATGACAAGCGATCAAATCATATGAGATTGGGTATTTTTTTTTTGGGAGATGTTTCGAATGAAACAGATGATGATGACAAATCAACTACCTGTGGCCAGAAGTTAAGTTGCAATGTGGGAAGTTTCCTCAAATCATGTATCGTTCTACATAGACTTTGAATAAAATATGTTGCTCTCTTTGTTGGTGCCGGCTTGTTTGTGTCTGATTAATGATTATGTTGTAATGGTATTCAGTAGGGTACAAAGGTTTAACTTTACATATTTCTGTCTCATATAAAATATTAAACTCACCATTAAGTCAAGCAAATCTATGATTAATGTGAATTTTCTGTAATTGCGGCTGTAATTAAAAAATCTGCTACAAAATTCCATTTCAAAAGAACACTTCGTTGATGTTCGTTCATGAACTGGTGATCGTATAAAATAATTGGAAATTGTTGATTAACGTTACCGTAACTGACCGAAATCCGTTCCCCTAAGACAAGACAAGACAAATCTTCAAGGATAAATTTAAAACCATTAGTTTTAAGATACCTTTTGTATATTCTTCATATAATTGCATAATTTTCCATTGCAAAAATTTGAAATGATTCCAAAATATTAGACAAACATATGTTGAAATATGACCTTGAGAATCAAAATCCACACACTGAGCAATGATTTAATTAAAATCAGTGCAGTGTATTAGGAAAACTTTTATAGACTTCTGATGTACAATGCGTGTGAAGAAACCGCTTTTTTTTTCAGAAGCACACAACGCTCGATAAACATTTCAAATTGTCCTCTCACGTCAAAGTCACGAGTTTTAATCTCACACCCGGACAAGTTACGAAAAATACCAAAAGAGGTGTTTCAGTAACAACGATGGACGGAATGGACCAGCCAGAGGCTGAAAATTTCAATAATCAAGGAACAAAAATATACAACATGTACAAATACACATATTTACCAGGTTGCTTCCTATTCGGACAGTCGTACCTGCTTTTGTCGACTATATTCATCTAGTTTCTTTTGAGTTGCACTATTGAATGAAAAAAAAGTGTGCTGTAATCTCAGAGATAAATATTATTCAATTGTAAGGTCTATTTGATCTATAGTTAAACCTTAATTTGAAACCCAAAATTATAAAAAATGACACACTCAAAGAAACATCCCGCGTACTACATTTACATCAGTTACTAGAAGATATTTCCTTATCTCAAATCTACGTCCATAATGCTTTAATAATAGCCCCTGGTCTAAATACTGAGATGTTAGCCTTAAATTTACATGATTCTTGTCTTTGGCGCCAACATTAGACCCATTTATAGCGCAGAGAGTTCCACGCGTTGCGACAAGTTACATGTACAAATTCGTTGTCTTTTGTTATTGATTACAAAACGACAACTTTATGTTTCATAATGAGGTCTGTATCCGCAATAATCCGGACACCTCAAAACATGAATAAAACATAAATTTCGCATTATATTTTCGTCGAAGTTGTTTATTTCAGATTCATGGGATGTGTTTTAACAATTCGTGAAGACAAAACCTAGTTATCCGGTATTTGCATAAAATTTTCGAACTTTGCACTTAACTCCGTCCATTAGGGTTTGTACAGACTCTTCAGAAATCGTAGAAGCTGTATTTGTCCAAATTTGCTGGAAGTGTTTGATGTCTTTGATTCCTTGCTTCTTTCCAAAAAGCTTCCGCTTCATCAGTGCCCAATATCTCTCGATTGGTCGTAGCTCTGGGCAATTTGGCGGGTTTTGACGTTTTTGGTACAATGTTCACTTAATTTGCTTGGTACCACTCCATCATAGTTTAAGCATAGTGGCATGAGGCCAAATCGGGCCAGAACAAAGGTTTTTCTTAGTGATTTTTTATGAAGGGTTGCAATCGCTTCTGCAGACACTCTTTGTCTGAAGTGACGAAAGATTTACTCTTTTTGCCACACGTGCAAATTGCTTGCCACGCAAGGTATTTTTTGAGAAATGTTGATGCCTTCTTCGTTCTGAAATGCTCATAACAGAATAGAAAGCCAGCCCTGGAAGCTGCTTGAAATCCTCCAGGACATAAGTTTCATGGTCCATAACAACGCATGAAAACTTCGTCAAATATTCGCAGTACAAACGTCAAGCCCGTGATTTTGATGCCAAGTTCTGTTAGTCGTTGCGATTTGGAACTGTTTTTACTTTAAACGACTTAAATCCCAAACGTTGTTTTGATTTTTGGACAAAACCAGGTGACATTCCTATTTTACGAGCCACCTTTCGGTCCATGGCAGGATCAGCGCGTCCAATGTCACTTCTCGGTTTCCTCTCTACCGTCAAACGTTGCGAAAATGATTTGAGCAAATCAGGCAAAATCAGATTTAGGCAAATCCAATGTTTTTGCAAGGTCCCGTGTTGACAAGTCAGGATTTACCGTACGCCCGTACAAAATTTGCTCGCGCACTTGTTTTTCTTTCGTCGCTATCTTAGATACTAAACATGAACTGTAAACATCAATCATAATCTTTTTCATCATAGACTCTCAGCTATACCATAGTGAAATTTTTCATTCCTACAGGCAATATTTCAAAAGTTACAATAATTTGATGGTGTCTGGATTAATGTGGATACAGCCCTTATGCATAACTTATCGAATTTATTTACTCTTAAATGTAATGCTCGAAAACTAACGCTACAGACTTAAACTAAGTAAAATTTGAGCGAAAAGAAAGAAGTATTTTCAACTACAATACCCGGGTTTGCCATAACACCTGGAGTTTATTTGATTACAATATTCAATAATCTGAACATGGCGACAAATTTTAGCATCTTTAAAATATTTGTTGATAATATCAACGACCAACGGATTTGGCACTATTTTGAACCCTTAAGAATATGTTTTATCGCTACAGTTTCTGGCCTTGAAGAGGCTTTTTTTATTTAATTTGATTACTTGGTCTGGAATTTTTCTAACGGTAACTAATACTAGATTGTTGTGATGTATGATGTATGATATGTACTACCACCCATTGCAGCATGAAAACTAAGTCCGACAGCATGGGCTCTCCTCTCTGTTAGACTTGATCAAGCTTTAATAACCACTGATTATCCTAATCGTGCCATTGTATGAAGGGCCAACAACTAGTTAGGGGGATCGATAGGCAACATCACTAATACGTCTCCACAGGGATATAAAGAATCTCTATCCAACAACAAGATTGCACAATTGGTCAAAAGAGTAAACTATCTAACATGAGGATGCCCTGATGGACGGGGAGAAGAGCCCGGCCTATATTCACAAAATGTTAGCAATTGCGAGTTGGCATTCACACTCTCCCCATCCAGAGTGCTTCAATCGGGTGCCCTGATGGTCCTTCCCTTTCCAATGAACTATTTAAAAAAATAGTGATATATTTATGAGAATGAAAAGTACTACAATCATACGCATCTATTATATATAATCAACATTCGGTTGATGCTGAAATGCAAGAAATGTTGTAAAGTGTTCAAGTGTAGAGTTCTGTGGTTCGTGCTTAAGTACGTTTTCGTTCGTTTTCAGCAATACCCGAGCAGGAACAAATAACTTGATAACCATAATACCATAGCATTGTTCCCACAATGTTATGCGGATACCAAGTTGAGGTAAGACAATACCAAAATGCTTACATTTTATCTCTTAATCTGAGCTCTTTAATAGCAAGGCCAGTTATCAATATCAAAATAAAGTATTCATATGTTGTTGTCTCCTTCTCGGGTACCCGAACAGGACCGAATAACTCGATAACTGGCCTTGGTGTTTAGGAGCTCAGATTAAGAGGACCTGAGGATAATACCATAAAATTGTTCCCACAATGTTATGCGAATACCAAATTGAGGTAAGACAATACCAAAATAGTAGCTCTCAGATATTCCCAGAATATACAGAATCCCGAAATATTTTGGTATTCGAGAGATATTTTGCTTGCAATTCTTAGGTATTTTGCTTAGGTATTTTACCTCTTAATCTGAGCTCTTTAACTCAAGGCCAGTTATCAAGATCAAAATTAGGTATTCACATGCTATTTTATTCTGCTCGGGTAGCAGCATTTCACCAAAATCTTGCTTTGAGGTATCCTGACAAAGATTGTTAAAAGTATTGAAATTTTTCAAAACTAACATTTATAAATTTTAATTAACAGTACTGCCATGGTCCCTATTTGCCCATTGATAGTAAATTTATTACAGCAACAGCCTAACAGTTATTGCCGAGTTTAAGACAAATGAAAAAAAAACAATATTTTATTTTTAAATCATCTATGAAGTAAAATCAATAAAACAATATTATCAAATATGATGATATTGTGAGTTATGATGAGTAATGACAAAGCTTGAACTGTAATCAACCAGATCATCAGATCATGCAAGAATCAGGTCTTCTCAGAATTGGTAAAAAATCCATTTGGAAACCAAAAATAAAAAATACATTCAGTAATAAGTGCGAAATTTTCAAAAACCTACTGCTGATGTAATTCTCTTCGTTATTTAATATTATGGAATGCTAGATATCATAAATTAAAGGGATATTTCGTGTTCATTTTAGCCAGTTACCACCTAACTCAGGTTTGTAGAATAAAACTGTGGAGATGATATGATGGAAATAATACGATGTTGTAAAAATATACTTAATAATGTACATATAACAACAAAATGCAGCTATTTGCCTCTTCCGCTGCGATCTTAGATGATTGATACTCTAAAATGGTGAGAATTCCAACGTGATATAATGAAATAAAGTTGATCACCTGGGAGCCTATCAAAATTGCAAAGCAAATTTAAGCAACTGTTAACTAGTACTAGATTGATAGGATCAAAACTGGCGTCCAGAAAAATTTCAATTTGCATAAACAGTAGCAAAATTTCCATTTTGCGTTCCATATATTAGTTTCATGTCATGTCTTGTTTGTTATAATATCGAGTGTTAATGGTGCTCTAAATTTTTGAATAGACGCCAATTTTTATTTTACGAGCGCTTCTTTAGTGTGCATTCAAGAAGAAATGAATTCTCTTTATGAAGTAAATATCAGAGCATGTAAAATTTTATTTCATTCCAAACGAAGCAGAACATTGCATGACATTTTTCTAACAATGTTGGACAATATATGGAATGTCGATCAAAGGACGTATTACAACAATAATCCTAATGAATGGATGCAGTTGTGCTTTGGCTCTGCAGAAAAAAAGGACGTATTGAAAAGTTTGACTAGAACTGTCTAGAAGTCTTCTACAGAATTTGCCACGACCATTTAGAGCATCTCCAGCATGACTCTTCCTTTGTCTTAAGTTGGAACGCATATTTGAGTTCTCGTTATTTGAAATTTAACGATTTCAGCAAACAGTTTTCTAGGTTGGGAATGTCCTTCCCCGGAATATTTCTCAAAACCTGGTTTCACTACGCACTACAAAAATGTAATGTAAGTTTAAGTGTTTTGAGACCGACATATGCAAGCACCCTTGCAGACGTAAAGAAAGCTCAAAGGTACAATATCAAATTGCAAAAGTCAATTTGCGTATGTTTAGGTTTTAGTGGACACAACCTTATATGCAATCTTTGTAACCGTTCTTGAATTTACAACTTAAGGAGTGGTTTTGCAACTCACGAAATATTGTTTCGATCTTGGTCACATAGCTTATTTGCAGAAATAAATTGTTTATACTGTCTTTACACGAATTTTGATTTTTATTCCTGTATAAATAATAGAATAATAATACTATTAATATAATTGAGCTTTAAGTACACGACACTGAAGAAGTCTGCATATTGTAGACGACATACGCGTATCTATCAAGATAAGCAAAGGTAGTTGGAATTAAATTGAATGGAGTAATTTTTCTTCTCATTTCAGGTTATAAATAATGGTTGTAATCTCACCAATTAGAGTGAGCTCAAGGGATTAATAGATCAAAGCAGATCAAAACCAATAAACACCAACTCAATAGTGAGGAAATTTGTACATTTAATCCTTGAAATAGTTTGAAATGGGCTTCAAAGATAAATTAAAGTAAGTTTGGTTTCCATAGCAAATTGCTAACAAATCACTCATTTGAGAAATACAACCAACACATGGTTCGATTCATATTTCAAAGTTACAATATCGTAGTCAACCGCCTATTTCTCAATCTAGGCGTGGTTTTAGCAATCTTAAGGTTGTGAAGTTTTATATTATTTTTGAACTAGCCTCATTTTGATTGATAAAACTGAGGAAATTCAGCCAAGTTCACGGATTTCGTACAGTAGGGATTTCGGTTTCACAGGAGTGCTGTAAACGCCTACTGTTCTTTACGTTCGATGTGAAGCAGCTGTTTATGTAGATATATTTGTAACTGACTCGATTTTTTTTTACCTCATCTGGTTGAAATACCATGCTTATGATTTTAGAAACAAATCATCCAGTTGTAGCCCTCGTTACGGAAGGAGTTGCGACCCCTAATAATCCTTTGTTTTAAAATATGAAGATTGTATCCATTCACGATCCTTCAAAAATATCTTCAAAGGGTAAACTGTTAAATGTTGAGTAGTTTAAAAATGCGTCAATTACTGAATTTTTTATATAAAATTCACAAAGTTTTTGACAATTGGAATTTTACCCTGACTGATTTCAAATCTGATAGAATCAAGTAATTTAAAAAAACAATGATGGTCAGAGAAATCACTTTCGTAGTGCATGATGATTAGAAATTTCTATTTTTAAACTTCACATTTGCATTCAATAAAGTTTTTTGCTGTTTCGAACGTTTTGAATACAGTAAATAGTACTAGCTATAGTTGACATGGACCCTTTCTTAGTTCGTTTTGAAGGAGTGAACAGATACAACGAAATAGGGACAAATACTTCTGAGAGAAGGTAAGAGTAATTATCGTTATGTATGCAATAGTAGACGATTTTAATACATTGATTGCTTTGAAAATTAGGTCATTGGAAACCGTTTTCAAGGTTTTCCAACTTTCACCGACTGTGGTTAACAAAACTTCAATTCAATAGCAAAGGCGATGTCAGATTGAATAGCTGAAGAAATAATGAGGTTACTTGCATTTGGTGATTCTATTCCGCTGTATTATACAGCTATAAAACCTTTTAAATGAACAAAATAAACTTTCCTACGAATCAAAGACACCATCGAATCAAATTAAGCTATACATAAATATACATACCAGGTACGTTAGCTTTGTTAGTGAATAAAATCATTTATTTTCTTCTATACTTGTTGAATATAAAACAATCTTTGCAACCAAATCGGGATGGGATGAAGGTTAACGACAAATAACATGTTTGTTCAATGATTAGTTATAAATAAACCCCGAGTTTATTGTTGCCATGAAGTTATATAGTCAACTTCTACCTCAAACTTCTACCTCAACTCGGTTTTGTAAACCTGTGAAACCTTGTCATTCATAAATAAATCCATTGTAAATTGACGACGCTAGTGCAATGTTTTGATATTGATGAGCATGCAGCGCCCTTCATAAGACGTAAGATCATCATAATTTCCGATGGTCATATAATAAAAATGGCTTTTGTACAGATTTAGTTCGGCTAATTTACTTATTTACTTAATAAGTTATCTTTATAAAGTCCTTTTAAACTAATTTATTCAATGTGTCCTCCAGCATGCCTTTCGGAACTAGTCCTCCGACATTCACAGCCATGTGCTTGTTATGGTTGACTTCAGGGTTTTCTCACTAGGATGTGATGTTTTGCAGACTCGTGCTTCAACATATGCCCAAATCGAATAACCCAACGGATTAAGATCCGGACTGCTAAGGGACCACAAATCCTTCGGCCAAAATTTCATGTTAGCGTTCAACAAATGCATTGTTGGGTTCGATTGGACGTGTGACACGGCGCTCTATCCTGCTGTAGGACAACGTTTTGGTCCTCGAAGAAGTTGGCCTTCACCCAGGGAAGCACTTGGTCCTTTAAAATACCGATATACACTTCGGTATTGATTTTAACTCCAGCATCAATGAAAACAAGCGGCATTTTCAAACCGTTGGCGCCATCAAGCCAAACATCATGACACCAGCCGGATGTTTGGTTAAAAATTTTAATTTCACTTTTTCTGGAACGTTCTCCGGTCACTGCGGCTGTTGGCCACAGCATCGATGCTGAAAAGCTTTTCGTCGGAGAACAGGTTTATCCTTTTTCCTTGATATTTTTCTCAACGAAATCTATACCCTTTTCCGCAAGCCAATTGAGAGTGGTTTTGGCATAGTGAGCTGACGCTAAATCCTGCCAAAACAGTGGAGGTGTACTATGCTTCTTATATAAAGGCAACAATCTCTTCTGGAGACACTCAGATCGATAGATTTCCGCATTTATAGTTCCGGTAGTGTAAAAAATGGTTGACTTCAAACCACAGGAACATATTGCTTGCCATACCACTACCTTTCGACAGAATTTCTCCACTTGAATCGACCTGTCCGCATCGCTCACATCCTGCCCAACGACGGCAGTAAAGTATTGTGGACCTGGAAGGGTTTTTGAGTCCTCCTTCACATAAGTCTCATCGTCCATCAAAACGCATGCATCCGGACGCTGCAAAAGACGCGAATACAATTTCCGGGCCCTTGTTGCTGCTCGCTTCTTCTGTTCTGCACTTTATTTCGAGATTTTCTGCTTCTTGTAGGTCTTCAGGTGGTTTTTCCCCTTGATAGGCTGGATCATTCCGACACTCGTTCCTGCTTTTTTGGCCAAATCACGTATTGACATTGATTTGTTCTTCATGATTAGAGATACCACTTTCTGCTCCAAATTCGGGTTGGAAGAACCGGGTTTTCTGCCTCTTCCTGGTAGCTCATCCAAAGAATAGTGCTCCCCAAACTTATTAATGATGGTTTTAACACTCGCATGATGAATTCCAAACCACTTCGCCAATTTTCGCATAGTAATACCCTTCTCACTTAGCCATGTGTCCAGAACCTTAATTTTCTCTTCCTTTTCAATACGTGACATTTTGAAAACGCAGAATTTGAACCGCACAAACAAGTAAACAAAAGAAAGCTGACAGTCAAACGCACAGCATGCAGTGTTCAGAGCATAAAAAACCCTCACAAATACATGCGTACAACGCAAATGTATGTGGATAGCTTATATTCGATACACTCCTTATGCTGTGTCTTCACGTTTTTCAAACTTACATGTTTTCTAGAATAGCCCGCCATAGTCCTCATATAAAAGCTCATTGAATTCAAGTCAGGTGACTTCATTGGCCACTTAATTCTAGAAATATATCCTGAAAAGTGTTCAGCAATCCAGTATATTGCGCTTTATGAGCCGGTGCGCAGAACTGTTGGAAAACCCAGCGTAATGAACCAAAACGAGCATGTGCTCACGGCTTAACAACGGCATTCTGCATATTTTTGTCGTTGAGTCGGAATTTCTTCGGAATTTTCCTGTCCAGCAAACCCTATCGATTGAATTGTTTACGAATTGCTGAATGGCGCTCAATGACAAGCTCGTTCGTAAATACGATATTTTCCAACTTTGCTTCCACGGCCCTTTGAAACAATACCTCAGCTCTTCTATTTCTTCTCATTCATCTTCTTCTTCTTTCTTAGCGTTTCAAGCTTATTGCTTTCGCAATAAGTTCATTGCTTGCTCTCAACTTAGTATTCTTAATGCACTTTAACAGTTATTAATTAAAAGCTTTCGATGCCAGGTACAATGTTTGCATAAGTTTGGTTGTGTGGCAAGCATATCCTATGTCGGGGTATTCTTAGCGAAAAATTCCTAGATCAGACCGGTAATTGAAACCAGCCACCTCCATCATGCTGTTGTTTTGTGGCCGTGCCTTAACCGACTGAGCTAAGGGAGGACCTTAGCTCCTATCATTTGCTTTTTTTTTGCTGGATTATAAGATCCTTTACACAAAAAAAAAGATCCTTAACACAAACTAGATTCAGGCGGTATTCGGCTTAAATTTACATGAAAGATCCCATTAATTTCTGCCAAATCTAGCATTCACTCTATGATATCGCAGAAAATTCAATGTTTCTTTTTATCTGTGCACCATACCGTTTTTTATGTCATTTTCGGCTACTGCCAGTGCAGACCTGGATTCGCTCTAGATCCGCCCATCAGATGTAAAAACGATGTTTTATTCGATCGGGTCCGTGGTTCTGGATCCGCTCTAGATCCGACTCAACATCGATGAGGGTCGCTTTCATTGTTTTTCGTGGTCCAACCTGGATTCACCAATACACATAAACATGAACTGTCAAAAATAAAACTTATGTTTGTTTATGTTTATCAGCGAATACGTGTTTGAGCCCATACACACTGACGTTTGACACACAATAAGCCCACCCAATTTTGATAACCGATCCAGCTTAGAACTGGATCAAAAACGAATTCGCTATATGTTTTGCACTAATACCATCATACTGACACGACTCTGGATCCGTGTTCGTTTGGTAATTGCAAGTCAGAGGCAGAACTGAACCAGGTTTAAACCCGAAAACGACATTTTTAGAGCCGGTCTTCAGTTACCTTTTTATTGAACGGTTTACAAACTTCTGCACACACTCAAACAGGCTAGCTTCCGAACAATATCCTGCTGCCCTTTTTCCTGCTTTTCAAAAACCATTACGTATTTCTTCTAAGACTATTTTTTTGGCTCAAATAACATTAAGAAAACAAGTTGCTCGCCAACTTAAAGCTAAGGCTCAGGGTAAACAAAGCGACAAGGAGAAGCCCGATGTAATTTTATGTGCAAGGTTGCAATAGCTCTAAATGCTTTGTAGCAAATCAATTGCGGACACTGTATACTGTTGACAACGAATATAAATTTAACACGAATATTGAAATCATTCAAAATAATCTACTTCGTTGTTAAACTTTATTAACCTGTAGTGAAAATAAGACAACAAACACATAGTGTAGAGTTAACTTCTAGTAGGACAAAATCTGAAAAAACTTTACAGGTAACAGCAACCGAAAACGTTTTTCCGAACACTTACTTTAATTTTTATGTTTACCTTTAAACTATCACGTTACCTTCTGCTAGTATTTTAGGACAGCCTATGCAATTAAGGCATTTTTTGTGTGTGTTGAGCGGGTACCATTGGCAGCCTGTTCTTCTACTACGCAGTGAACGGTGCATAATACCCATTATGCAATTATCAGTTATCTTTCGAAGTTGACCTTTGGTATATTAGGAATATGGCTTATAACACATATAAAAAGAATCATTAAATGCTCTGCACTATCCAATGCACATGAGGGAATGCTTGATTTTGTAGAAAATAATGGGATATTTCATGTTAATTTAAGCCAGATAACGTCTAAATCTAGCCTGTTGCATGAAAGATTGCAAATATTGTTCTATGGGGCATGAAATATTGCAAACAATTTTGTTGTTTACGCCTCCATTGGCTGGGAAAAAAATGAGGGAAAATTTATGCACTTATTAAAACTTATTATTTTCTTCTGTGTAGTTGAAAGACAGTCAAGGCATAGTAGTGGGTGAACGACACACCGTATAATGAAAATCTGACTGTAGGCTTTATTGGATGCTATTTCGATAATGAATAAAAATATGTTATTTTAATATGAAGACTTATACTATGATGACAAAAAAATGGTTAATAAGGGAACGTCCATTACTTATGTCATGCAAAAAGTGACTTTATAACCAAGAACCCCCCCTCTTGTCACGGTTTTAGTAAGGAGCTGCAATGTTTTTGGATTGTCAAGTTTTCTACAGGCAATTAATTACAGGCATACCTCGATAGTACGTACATCACCTCCCTCATTTCAAATCGAAATTCCACAAAATATACTGATTGTATCTGAAATCTAATGCAACCAAAATAAAGAACAGAAGTTTGCTCTTTCTTTTGGCTATTGTAGATTCCAGATACAACCAGTAGTTTTTACGCAGTAGTTTTTACGCAATTTGAAGTGAGTAAGTTGATGTACGTACTATCGAGGTATACCTGTAATAGACCTTCTCTATGTTCAATACTGTACTTTGTTACATAAGTTTGAGTGATAGGTACACAGAAAAAAAAATTTATTATCACACGCACGTAAAATTTCCCTTCGTTTAAAATCAAGCCAAAGAAGGCGTAAACAACGTAATTGTTTGCAATCTTTGATGGACCATACAACAATGATTGCAATCTTTTATACAACCGGCTTGATTCAGGCGTTATCAGGCTTAAATTTGCATTAATTACCTTATTATTTTTTGACAAATCTAGCATTCCCTTTATGTGCATTAGATAAAGCAGAAAATTCAATGCTTCTTTTTATCTGTGTTGGAATCAATCTTTTCTGTTAATAAGAAAATGTCCGTCATATTATGGTCGTTCAGATCCCAGTGATCAAATGATCACAAAACGGCGATGAAATGATCATTTGTTAAATTTTGCGCGAGTTTGTTTCATATTTTGTAATTAAAGGAACGAAAACCGCTAGCTAATTACAGATTGTGCTTTTGCTTTACGCTTCATTTGAATCAGCAAGCTCTGGTGTTGACAGGACACTGGCGTGAGTATATCTAATTTAATTGTAATCCACCAATTGTGAACGAAACTATCCACCTCCTAGTGTCCGTGGAAATCGTGCTATCTTCACCGCCTTCATCATCATTGTACTACTCTGTCTGTCTCTTCCCTTCATCCTCCATGTCCTCAATGCACGTAGGCTGGGATGATTTGGTTTTTGTTGCTCTCACTCTCTGCTAATCAAATTAATTAATTTGCCGAAGCTGATGCTGTTTGATGTTGTTTGAGAAACGTGCCAAAATTCGATTAGTACACACATGCACCCGAACGGAATGTAAATCTGTTTGCGTCGGAGTGCGCATTTGATTCGCATCTAGCAACCGCCAATACTTGGACCAAGTTTGTATCCGTTCGGAGATTGGGTGGCGGTTAGCTGGTGGATTTCCTCCAAATGAAAATCGGCTGTTTGTTGCAACGAGCAGGCTGATCACAGCATATCTATTCATTCAGAACTGGTGAAACAAATGAGTTTATTGTTTGAAAGCGAGAGCTAATCTAATTTAGTACAACTGAGCGTAGAATGTAATTAAATTACCGCTCTGCATATGAATTATTTAATGTTTGTTTTCAAACAAATTAAAAGGCATTTAGTTGCACTTGGAGCAATGCACATCTGATGCTTTCGATGAGGAATAAAAAATTCCAACAGTAAATGGGTTCGGAATTAATCCGCACGTTTTGTTTGCTTTTGTACATTTTCATACAACCGGTGATCATAACGCACTCCACGCCAAATAAATGCAGTTTGATTGGGTTTCACTCATGCCATTTCACTGTAGATAGGTTATGAATTAAAGATGCTAACGAGTCAGTTGTAACAGCTTGTTTAAAAAATAATGTTGTATTAATCCCTTTTTATATTTTTTTTTTTATTTCAGCGAGGATTACTACGGAGATCAAGACATCAAGGCTCTGCAAAAGAAAGGATTCTAACTCAAGTCACTAGAATAAGCTTTTCTGTAAGTTATTTTTGTAAAATAAACTAAAAGTATTAGTATTTGAAAAATATTGTTTTTATCCGAAATATAGTTTGTTCACAAAAAAAAACAGTTAATTCGTAGTAAGTTTGTCATTTCTTGCATGGAATCTTTTGGTTTTGCACGCTTTTTTAATCATATGCTGCTCAAGTTTCAGCTCAGGATGTTAATTCAACAGGCTTACCTTTTATAGGTACACAGACAAAAAGAAGCATTGAATTTTCTGCGTTATCTAATGCACATAAGGAGAATGCTAGATTTGACATAAAATAATGGGACTTTTCATGAAAATCAATGCCAGATAACGCCTGAATCTAGCCTGTAGTATGAAAGATTATATACATTGTTGTATGGCGCATGAAATATTGCAAACAATTTCGTTGCTTACGCCTCCTTTGGCTTGGAATACTCGAGGGGAAATTTTACGGGCTTCTTAAAATTCATTATTTTTTTCTGTCTAGAAAAATGTTAGCCTTAGCACTGTCGACTGTTCTCAGCTATTGCTTTTTAACCTTTAATTCAACATGTTTTCCTATCAAAAAACTACACTGAATATATTCATGTAATCACATGAAGTTTTAATGTGGTTGCGCTTGAACTATTGAGCTATCGCGTTATGTCTAAACTTTCTTCAAATAAACCATACGCACTCGTGAACAGGAGTGATTTCCAACCTCATAGAATATAACACGGACGATTCTCGTAAAAAATAGGGGCTGTTTTATAGAAAAACTGACAAATAAAAAAGATCCTGATGCAACCAAGTCCAGATAGGAACTATGCCTCTCTGTGCTTCCTTTTCATCCTGGAAGTATGAGTCTAATGTCCATCTATCTTTCTCTACCGTATTCCACTCTAGCTGCCACTTAGCTGTCGACTTCGTTCTCAACCCATTTCAAAAACTTCTCGGGCTTTCTTTCTGTTACAGCACTCACTGTCCTTTAAAAGCGTGATGGTATGAATATATATGCGCTCACGACTTGCATGATCGGCAACTCGAACGTTTTATTGAGCTTCACTTGGTTCTGCTTCTTTTGCAACACTGCAATCCATACATGACCTCCGTAACTTATTGTCGACGATGATACATTATAAAGAAGACGTCTCGTACGATTGCTTGGTCCAGTGTTAGGGCAGTGATGGCCTTTGCCACCATTTCACAAGCATAATCGATGTGACTGTTGGACTTCAGTCGATGGTACATCATCACACCTAGGTATCCCAGAACGCACTTCGATATGGTGTGCTCTCTGACGCCCAAGTATCACACAAGTTTTATAACGGTTGAATATACTACTATATGACTAGATTTGGTCATAAAGAAGCTCACTTATCATAAAATCATGAAGATGTGTTACTCGGGCGGTTACTTCTACTCGCTTCATGCTCTACACTGACATTATACACTCTACACTACAAGTTTAAGAGGAGTACTTCAATTGTGTGGGAGGCTATTTGAACTTTAGTTCGTTACTTCCAGTTTCCAAATAAGATGACAGCCTCTATTGCCAACATTTCCACCTCTAGCGGTATTCCTGTTGGAAACTGTAAACGATAAAAAAAATGCGACATACGCTTGTAACTTTTTATGGACTGTAATATTTACGCTGGCAGAGTTTCATCACAATCCGTTACAACAGTAGTTACAGTGATAACGTCGGAATCAGATCAGATGCACAAAAAATGTTGTACACTCAGCCAAATGCGCCACAGAGATGGATTCATCAGTCAACCGCAACTCGTGTGATCAAGACATTCAAGCATCAGCCGAGTAAGTAGAAAGATGCTAGCGACAGGAAACCCAAACTGGTGAAGACCAGAAAAATATTGAACCACTTCTAGCGTAGATCCAACAATTTGATTTGGGATGCGGCAAAATGGTTGGGTTATTCGTTGCCAAATCCAGGTTGTTCGTTCCTTAGACCGCTCGTAAGATGAAAATGGCTCAACTTGCCATGAAGATGCTTGTGTGACTGCCAATCTTTGGATGTGTTAACATGAGTCATCAGATCAATGGGCAAACGTACAAGGATGAATACGTACAGTAGTGCAACCTGCCTTGAAGTACCACGATCCTGTTATTGTCGGATTTAGCACCCTACCATTCTGTTCAACCAATCTTAGACAGGTACAAACACAAAATTGATTTTTTGAGTCTAAAGAGTTCATCCTTCCAAACAGATTGATTGATTGAGGCTGTATTGATGAGTCGTTACCCGTTCTGCTTACTAAGCAGATGGTCGGGAGTTCAATCCCAGCCCGATTCCCTTCTTTGCTATTTGTCACTTACTGATTTCTATCACCACTAGATTTAAAATAATAGCAGTTTACTGCACTTTTATTGTCAAAAACTATCCTTCCCTTGACAATTGTGGAGACGCAGAGGTAAACACGGGCTCTAATTAGTGAACTTGTACATTGAAGATGTAAAACTACTCCCAAGCTCCATTTATGTGGTTCGCTGTACAATTACACTAGTTTTTTTTTTTCAATAACGGAGTATCACCTACAAAACGCCCGGTCTGTTTTTTTAAATATCAATAAAATAAAATAAAATAAAGAGTGCATCCCTCCAAACACACCGGAACTTTGTTCAATCGAGAATTATTGAGCAATCTTAAAAGTATATGGTTGAAAAACTCCTATGATTTCGGGAAATAAACTGGATTTGGAAAGTTGTTGAAACTGTCGAAATAAATGACCTGATCTTTGGCCAAATTCTAATCAACAGTGTAACGGGAAATGTGCGGGTCATTTGAATATGCAAGAAGGATTCGAAAAGGTTTAACAAATGCTTCCATTGAGTATAAAGCCATTTATGATATTCATCCATTGCTGCTATTTAGGTCACCCCGAATAGGAACGAATAACATTATAACTGTCCTTGGTATTTAAGAGCTCAGATTATGAGAAAAGATACCTGAGAATAATACCATAAAAATGCCCCCACAATGTTATGCGAATACGAAATTGAAGTGAGAAAATTCCAAAATACTACCTTTCATGTATTGAGCGATATTTTACCATTTCCCGAGCAAGAGAAAATAACACATGAATACCTAATTTTGATCTTGATAACTGTCCTTGGTATTTAAGAGCACAGCATTAGAAGTAAAATACCTAAGCAAAATACCTAAGAATTGCTCGAATAACAAAACTTGTTACTTGGGATACCTGAAAATACATGAGAGGTACCATTTTGGTATTGTCTCACCTCAATTTGGTATTCGTTTAACATTGTTGTAACATTTTTATGATATTATCCTGAGGTATTTTACCTTTTATGCAGCGGTTTTAAAAACCAAACCCAATCATCAAGTTAAAAATGAGGTATTCATATGTTATTTTCTCCTGCTCGGGATGCTAGTTCTATCAGCCACCTAGTTTCCATAACTTCTAGGAATTCTATTCGGCTTTGTATTTATTACATTGATACACATTGTTTCCGCTACAAAATGCCACGGCAGCTCCTGTACAGTGTCACGATATTAGAGGTTTATCTAGGGTAGGGAACGACTTCAGCTCCCAGGATCTTATGCCAAGCACGGGGTAAAGGTTAACCTACAAAGCTCATTTTTTACACAATGGTGCTTCACTAGATGGAGCACCGTACTGTAAAAAATGAGCGTTGCAGGTTAGCGTTTGCCCCGTACTTGGAATAGGCTCTCGGGGTGTTGAAGCCATTCCCTACCTTAGGTTATGTCCGAACCAGTCAGGAAACCTTTTATAAGTTGAGTATTTGATGCCTCCCGCCCTGCTAGAGCCCTCCATTGTATAAAGCAAAAATCTCGGCTGCATCGAATCTGCAATGAGGCCCTTTTTGTTTTTGGATCTGTCAGGACTTTTACAGTTAGAGACGAATCCTGACAGTCACCTCATTTCCCAAAAATTTTCCAACGAGCTCCTTGAAGGCACAGATTTTGTAGTTTGTTTTTGTGATCATAGCGTCACTCATTTTCATCCCTCTTCGTTATCTCCATTTCCTTCCGTTTTTTCCACTTCATTCTCTGGCTCAGGACAGTACGTGTTGACTGCCGTCTTATTGCTCCTTGCTGCTCTTAGGTTTTTATCTATTACTCTTCTCTTTTGTTTTGTTCTCAGAGCGTGGATTTATTGGTCCCTGCTATCTGAATCTAAGTATAAGGTGCTTTATTTCATAAGATGATTAACTCAATGCCTTTTTTGGTATCACAGATGTTGTCCTGGGCACGTGTCGTATTCATTCAGTAGCAGTTATATCGGACATCAAATAAGTCACAATCTGTCAAAATCAATTACAATCAATCATCCTTAACGCACTTGCAGAGTTCATTCATCTTTTTTTTTATCAACGTCTTGCTGCTATTCTCCAACTGCAACCTTCTTGGTGTGTTTTTCTTTCTTCTTTAAATGTCTTTCAACATTATTTCTTTCAAAATTAAAGCTCAATGCTTACTCTGAAGTTTATGCTCTGAATGTACTTCTATAGTTATCAACTAAGAGCTGTGGATACCAGGTACAATTTTTACAACTATATCCTTCACAATTAAAAACCATAAGTTTTAAGCGAGATGAATTTGAATTTTTTTTATGTCAAGAAACGTAACCAAAGATTTCATGTAAAATTTAGTTTCGCGAAACAGAAAAAAGTGCACTTCAACAAAAAGTATGTTTGATTGAATAGATTTTTTCATCTCTTTAGACTGATTCCTGTGTCTTAAATGCCACTCGCTTGTTGGTCTCAGAGCACCAAAATTTACTTGTATTTTTGGTCCAATATATATGTCTAAAGAGCCATTAAATTTTCCTATACAAAACATTCTCAACCAGACCGGGAATCGAATTCAGGCACCTTCAGCATGGTGTTGCTTTGTAGTTACGCCTTTGCTGACTGAGCTGAAAAAAAAACCGTCCGGGGGTGTGCTGTTAATAGATTTCAGTCTAAAACTGAGTACGAGGCATATTTCTCCTTCTACCTTTGACTACCCGAGCAGGACCGAATAACTTGATAACTGGCTTTGGTATTTATGAGCTCAGATTAAGAGGTAAAATACCTGAGGATAATACCATAAAATTGTTCCCACAATGTTATGCGAATACCTAATTTAGGTAAAACAATACCAAAATAGTACCTCTCAGGTATTCCCACGTATCCAAAATAACAAGTGTAGGTATTCGAGAGATATTTTGCTTGCAACTCTCAGGTATTTTGCTGAGGTATTTTACCTCTTAATCTGAGCTCTTCAATACCAAGGCCAGTTATCAAGATCAAAATTAGGTATTCATGTGTTATTGTCTCCTTCTCGGGTACTCACCTTGGGGTTTGCTTTTTTTGTCTATCGTAAATTGGCCAACTTAGCTTGATCAAAATTCTACTGACGTCGGTCCTGATGTACCGGTTGACACGGTGCTCGGGCTTAGTACACAGAGAAAAATAATGAATTTTAACGGACGCGTAAAACATCCCCTCGTTCACTTGTAAGCTAAACCAACCGTAAACAACGAAATCGTTTGCAATCTTTTTTACAACAGACCAGATTCAGGCGTTATCTGGACTACAATGGGTCCCATAAAAAAGTTTCCAATATTTATTTTTTGGTTGCTTTATACATTATTTTTACTATTTTAATGCGTGATTGATGATTACAAAGATGATTACACACTGACTGTATACTCTGAGACGATGTAAACAAAACAGTGGTTCGCGAGTAACAAACATGACAAAAATGTACGCAAAGGAGGTTATGACTAGTTTGCTGCTCGCCCAAAAGCCCGTAAAACTTATTTCAACGATTGTGGGATGCCACCTGGCTATCGTTTATCGTATTCAACGTTCACTCCTTGATGGAACACGTCCAAGGAAGCCGGATAGTGGCCTTCTACAGTCCGTTCTCACACCGAAGGTCATCAGATCAGTGAGTGACAAAGTGAGGGGAAATCCTATCAGATCGATCCGGAAATTGGCTAAGGAAGCCGATATTTCAAAACCTACCACGGTTGGTCAAAGATGACTAGAAATATTCGTCTAGGATAAGCGCCACCTCCTAACGGACCGATTCAAACAACTACGGCTAGAGCGCTCGAAACGTATGGCGTCAGCAATAAAATAAGGGCATACCATCATCGTATTCTCCGATGAGAAAATGTTCACCATCGATCTCGTATCAAACACACGTACAGACAGGTTTTTTGCCAAAGAAGATTGAGGATGTTCCAGAGAACGTGAAATTCAAGTTTACAACCAAATATCCAGCTGGAGTCATGGTTCTATACGGCACTAATTCGTTTTAATAGAATTGCTTCCGTATACATACTTGATGAAACCCACTATCAAACACATGCTATGTAGACTTCTAAACTCGCAACAACGGGGGTCGTCAGGAACTTTCGTCCATGCTCCGAGTTAAAAAATCTTATTAAGACTGGGGCTAGTAGCCCACTTGTTACGATTCAGTTGAGATAACATAAATATGCCTAGATAAGTCATAATCAAGTTACTACAACTTATTGTGATCGTAGTGTTCTACTTGCCCTGTTATTATGTGTTGTTTATGTTCGTGCCAGAGAATAACAGATTTGGCTCTGTACGGGATTCTTTTGAGTGCCTACCCACTACATACACTCCGAAGGAGAAGTCTTACATGCTGTGCGCACTTCTTCATGCTCACCCCTTTGGCTCCTATTGGTAGCTAGTAACTTCGCCATTCAGCAACCCAAAATGAAGTCAGAAAGAACTCAACTTTATCGCACTCAACTCAGGCAACTCCCGTGGGCGGATCACCCATACTCCAACGGAGAATTCCCTGGCACAAGCAATTCTCCTGAAACTGACCGTGAGGGCTCTTCAGTTTTTCGCGCTCTAATCGGATAGTCCCTAGCAGCGGAGCTCACTTCTGCTCACCTTATCAAAGCGTGGATACTCGAAACTGACATGTACTGGCGTCATCTCCACACTCAAGGAAGAGCGGCGATCTGACGTGTCCAAACTTGTGCAGGTACTTTTTGAAGCAATAGTGACCTGACTGAAACTGAGACATTTGAAAGTTGACTTCTTCGTTTGGCCTTTCCACCATTTCAACACGTTTGGAAAAGGCCGGTGGGTCCACCAGTTTCTCGCCGAGCCGACTCTTGCAATCTTCCGAGCACCTCTGATGATTAGGGGCATCATCTCTCACTCTTCTTGGTGAAATTCGACATTTTCTGTGTTCGGAGGTTCTCGGGAACATCACACTTATTCTTGGCAGTCACATACAGGTTTCCTGGAATCTGGTTGAAGTCCGCTTTCACATATGTCTCGTCATCCATTACGCAGCAGTGTGGTTTCGATAACTTCTGGTCGTACAACTTCGGGGAACGGTTTTTTTCGACCGTATTCTGTTTCTGCTCACGGTTTGCAGCTGAATCTTAAACGTACGTATTCTAGCTCGAGTTTTGGTATTCTGCACGAAAGTCTTATTCACATGAAACTTTTTAGCCACATCTAGAACTGAGGCGTTCGGTTTCCGTTTAAAAGCTCCAACTCCGCATTTGTGATCGTTTTTTGTTGACCTGTCGGCTTTTTTTCTGATCTTCTCCAGACGTTCTTCGAAGCAGACACCGTGGAATTCATAATTCTCATTTTTTTCGTTTGCACGATGAGACTGATCCTTGTTCTCAAAGTTCTTGTGCAAAACTGTTTCGCGCATGCACTGCTCTTTTGTCCCCCTTTTTTGAACTTTGGAGCATCAGGTGTCAGC
>JASCZW010006133.1:0-15749 GCA_034211315.2 Aedes japonicus | reverse complement strand
CCACAGAGTGTGAACAGTAAACTTTAAATTATTTCTACGCACAATTTCAATAATTCTACCAAACGGATAGATTGATATGAACACACTAGCCAATCAGCGTTTCTTGCTACTGCCTATAGCCGAGTTGTTCGGCATGATCCTGGACAGTGCCGCAATCACCTTTGCAGCTGTTTCGCTAGCAAAATCGACAGGGCTATTGACATTGTGCCGATCATCGATCATTACGCCGAAATGTGTTAACTCACGTTTTGATGCTATTGCGTGTTCCCTGACTGTGAGCTTTCTCCACCACTTTACAATCGCGGATAAGCACCAATTCAGTATTTTGATGAGCTATGGTCAGCTTCTTCTCTTGCATTCAAGTTTCGACTGGAATCTTTGCCTCAATGGCGAGCATCTTCACACTTTCTAGTTACTCACCAATCATCACACATGTAATGAAGTCAAATTCAACCAGTTCATTTTCATTCATCGGAGCGAGTAGTCGTATTTTTCACTACGGTCTGAGAATTAATCGTTATTTGAATAGTGTTGAAGATAATTGTTTGGCTAAACCAAGGTTCAGCTGCCTATTGTTACACTGACCTTGAGTCAATAAATCGAAATCGATACGTAATACAAAGAGAATAATGGAATCTCGCAATGTTCACACCAACTGTGTCAAGGTCCAGTTCAGACCAAACACGAAAATGCCAACGGACAAAGAAATTTTTGCCTTCTTTCGGAAGTGCGAATGGTCACCGGAGTCGCTTTGTGCGATGTATCGAGAACCCAGGAAGTATAGCGTCTATGTTAAATTCCACACAGAGGACCTGATGAAGACGGCGCTACTGAAATGTCAACCGAGCGACACGTTCGCTTATGACAACGGTGAGACGGTTCAGGTCTCATTTACCACGGCCAGAGGTGTCTTCCGATACGTACGTCTTTTTGGACTACCTGTCAAGGTCGATGAGAAGCACGTAGCCACCGTGCTGTCCAAATACTGTAAGATTCGTCACATGATCCGAGAAAGATTTGGTCAAGATACTGGATATCCAATACTCAACGGCGTCCGTGGTGCACATATGGACATTTCCACTGCCATTCCACCTCAGCTATTTGTTGGTCAATCAGAAGCCAGGAACGTCCGAGAGGCGGGATAAATCTCAAACTCACGTGGAAGGGGAGAGCGAAACTTTGGTTGTTGAGCTTGCAACACTAGCTACAACCGCTACGAAATTCAACGAGACAACAAAACCTGGAACCGATGATGCACGGTCCGCATCACAACGAGAGACTGACAGCCCTACTACACAAATACATGTACTAGCTGCCCGTACCTGCCCGGTTGGGCAAGTGGAATCAACCGAAATGGAGCAGGAGCAACAAATCGGCGATCAAGATTGGTGTACAACAAAGAAGCGAGGCCACGCGTCGCGAAGAGACGAAACTGCAAAGAAAAAAAATAATTAATTTTAACAAGCGCGTAAAATTTCTCCTCATGTAATTCCAAGCCAAAGGAGCGTAAACAACGATATTGTTAGCAATCTTTCATACAACAGGCTAGATTCAGGCGTTATCTGGCTTAATTTTACATGAAATATGCCATTATTTTCTGCCAAATCTAGCATTCCCTTTATGTGCATTAGATAACGCAGAAAATTCAGTGTTTCTTTTTATCTGTGTGCTGTAAAAAACGGTTCAGATTTATCGGAACCCGAAACGACGAAACTTTGAATGCTCGAAAAGCAATCTCTGCGTACACGATCGCGGATGCAACGGAGGAAAAGTAAGTAAATTTGGTGTTGTAAAGGGCGAACACGAAATTATTGCGACACATTCAACAGGGCATAACTTGTTTACCATTTGGTAAAAATCAACCAAATTTTGCACACTTTCTCATTGATGTGTATTGTTTACATGCTGTCAAACTCGAAGTCGTGTTTTTCGATTCAACGAAAATGGAGGTGAACCAACGCGAGTCGAGAGAACAAATTCTTTCCAAACACCTGGAATTTCCTGACCTGTCGCACCGGCAGTTGGGAAAAATGTTGAACATTCACCATTCAACCGTCTCCAGAGTGCTGAAGCGGTTCAAGGAGCGGTTGACGTTGGATCACGGCAAAGGAGTTGAAAGAAAACCGGGACCGGAGAACAAAAAGACGGAGGGAAAGGTGAAGCGGATGATTAAAGCAAATCCCAACGTCTCAAGCCGTGATTTGGCTAAAAAGATCGGCATGTCGCAGAGCTACGTCCAGAATGCAAAGAAGAGAGCTGGACTACATACATACAAGGTACAGAACTTCCCAAACCGCGATGAGCGGCAACAATCGACGGCTAAAACTCGGGCACGGAAGCTCTACGAGAAGATGCTGACAAAATATGGCTGCTGTGTGATGGACGACGAAACGTATATAAAAGCCGATTTGAAGCAAATTCCGGGGTTGGAGTTATTCACCGGCAAGAGCAAGTTCTATATGGACGACAAATTTAAGATGATGAAAATGTCGAAGTTCGCCTCCAGATATCTCATTTGGCAGGCCATCTGCTCTTGCGGACTGAGGAGTGAGCCTTTCGTGACAAAGGGCACAGTAAATGGCGAGATATACAAATCTGAGTGCCTCGAGAAGCGCCTTTTGCCGTTCTTGCAGCAGCACGACGAAGCTCCGCTATTTTGGCCAGATTTAGCATCATGCCACTATTCTAAAAGTGTGCTGGAGTGGTATGAGGCCAATTCTGTCCATTTTGTTCCAAAGGACATGAATCCACCAAACTGTCCGGAGCTGCGTCCGGTGGAGCAGTACTGGGCAATGATGAAGCGGGAATTTTGGAAGAGCAAGAAGATAGTCAAAGACGAGAAGGACATGTTAAGAAAATGGAAAAAAAACTGAGAAACTAGTACCGGATGACACTGTAAAGACTTTGATGGAGGGCATCAAGCGAAAATGCGTTCAATTTTACACTCAAGGCTCCATTGATTAACTTTTCTTTTGATATTTGAAGTTAATATATGTATAAAACTACCCTAAAATTTTGGTTTGATTTCAAACATTATAAGAAAATTGGCATGACATTTTCGGTGTCGCAATAATTTCGTGTTCGCCCTCTAATACTGTGAAATGAACTTTTCCATCAATATGTCCACGCTTAATCTGAACAGTATAAACACAGATATTAACGAAGCAATGTTCAAGGACTTTGTAAGAAATCACGATGTCGACATCATGTTTCTGCAAGAGGTAACTTTTGAAAACTTCTCCTTTCTTAGCTCGTATAACGCTCTGGTAAATAAAAGTTTGGATAAGAAAGGGACGGGAATTTTGATATAGAAAAATCTAAGTTACAGCTCTCAAATTTTTGACCCATCCGGTAGAATTGTATCAGTCATAGTGAATGGGATAAACTTTATTAACATTTATGCTCAATCGGGAACCAATCAGAAGAAAGAAAGGGATAACCTATTTCTCAATCAAACGACAATGCATATCAGTAAAACAAATTGTGAATATTCAGTCTTAGTTGGAGACTTTAATTGTATCCTAGATCCAAATGACTCAAATGGCTCTGTTAAAAACCTTTTGAGCGGTCTGAGAAATTTAGTTAATATTTTTCAACTACAAGATGTCGCTAAACAGCTATATGGTCCTCTATGGTCTCTCTATGGTCCAGAGGCTTTTGTTGCCCGTGTACTTGATATAAAAACTATTGCGGCTCCGTGTTCGGATCATCATGCAGTACTATTGAAATTGTCAGTGAAACAACAAGAGAGGATATTGGAAAATAGATTCGACACTATCTCCTGTGGTTAGTCAAGCATTTGAAAGGCAGTATGCGCAGTTAAGGAACAGGTTGAGTTACATGGATCACAATGCATGGTGAAATCATGCATTCAAGGCCAAAGTTCGTAGTTTCTACAGAGCTGAATCGTAGCGCTAGTACCAGGCTGAGCAGACCAGTAAAAGTGTATTGTATTCCCGGTTTCAAGACGTGTCCAGTAGGAAGTCTAATGGAGAAAATATCTCCGAGGAAATCAACATGGTTTAGCATCTTTTGATGGAGCAAGAGTATGCAAGGCTACGGCTGTCAAAAGATAAGCTCATAGTGGAATTAAATGGAATTTGCTCGCGATTACTAGCAAAAATTTAAAAAAGGGTTTCAAGGTTTAATTTTTATTTTTTTAAAAAGTGATCAAATGAAGTGTTAAATTTTAAATTCTCCTAGTTTTCCAATCACAATCGTTCTAGTAATACGCTCAAAAAAGTTTTTTTTTTTTAAATAGTGTTTAAAAAAAAAATTAAAAGTGAAGGCTACGGCGTTTACAGTCAAGAATACCAGAAACATCACTGGGTGGAGAAGAAAAAATGAATGTCTACCAAGTATCCAAGCATTTACATAACCATCTTACACCTGTGCTTCAATCCGCTGGAGTCAGTGGATCGCCGATCAATCGTCCATCGTTGTCAGAAGTACACAAACATTACACCAATCTTTTTGCCGAGAGTGAAGCTTCTAGGATCAGTGAGTCAGCATGCCCTATCAGTTACATCACCATATGCTCGAGGAAGAAGATGCGACTGGATTAGTTCTACCGATCACTGAGGATGAAATTTTTAGCAGTGTTCAAAGAAGAAATCGCCTTTTTGAAATTTTTAGTGCAGATTGAGTAAAAAGGACTTCATACTTCAGAGAAAATTGGTACATGTTTGTGAAATCAGTGTTTTGGGCTTAACCAAATGATATTTTATATGGCATACATGGTATCCCGGTTTCAACGAAACTTAATAAGTATATATTGGGTTTGTGTTTCTTTTTTTTTTTATGTGAACATGTTCAACTTGGGTTTTAGATCTTCGTCTTAGAACCCATTTTTATGACCAACGGTAATCCTGATCACTAATTCTAATAGGATAATAATAGGATTGGTTTAATTGGTGTGTTATCTACCATTAAAATCCAACGAAAAGCAATGCAAATCACACAAATGACAGATATTAACCGGTACTATACGATTGCAATATGGAATTCCAACACAAGAAATCAATTTTGGATGTAAATTCGGCTACAATCGGGATGAACATTTCTGAGCTTGTCATATCGTTCAATCCTGTAATCAAACAAACCATCCTTATTTCGTCATGCTATACCCCTTATCTAAAAAAAGAAGAATATCTGCATAGAAGTGATAATTCAATCTAACTTTTTACACTCCTTTTTACAGCACATGCGAGCGTTCTCTTGTCTGACATTATGCCAAGGTTTTTCACTCATCCCAATTGATTCCATCTTCTGGTTCCTGTCAATCGCACGAATGGGACTGTTTTGCTTCCTTGCATACTGAATGATAAACGATTCGAATTTTGACAAGTTAAGATGTTTTTGATGATGTCGTAAGATTGAATTTGTCAGCAGATTGATTCGTCACGTTTCAATGTGTGATTGTATTAAACGGAGCGCACAGATTTTTTCCTCGTTCTAGGTAAGATGGAAATTACAAACACCCGATTGGATGGAAACATCTTGGAATTTTTCATGGTTTTTAGTTCCCAACATCAACTTTTGCCGTTCCAACAGCTAAGTGTTCTTTCTGAGCTTTTCCACAGTTAATTGAGAGCTTGTTGAGCCTTGAGTGATTGACACGTCATGTAAACATTTAGAATGGTTACTTGCTCATCGAGCATATCGAACCCATAAGCCCTTTTTTAAGACCGAAATAATTCAAGAAATTGCATGTTCCTACAGTAGTTGCTTTTTTTCTAATTTATTCACCTTCACAAACGCATTTGTTTAGGTTTGGTTGAATCGTTTAGGTTTGGTTGAAACCGAATAACTTAATGTTCCGGTATACGGATATCATTCATACAGACATATTGAAGTTCTTTATGAGTTCACTCGAATAAATCTAGAAATGAACTCCACAGATGTGTTTTTTTCTGTGCTGGAAGGAAGTCATTAAATCATTGATTTAATACTTTCAAACCATATTTAACGATGATTAAGGATTGTCAATATTACGACGTTCACTGATTGTTTCGATGGTTCGGTTGTGAACGTTCTGCGTTACAGACCGGGAGTTAATCTTAATCATCATTTCTTAATCTCCTTGGCATGAACCCTCCTACAGGACAGGTTAACACTAACTCCACGGTCTGAAGTTGACTTTGATTTGCTTGCGGTACAAGTGGAACAGAGACACTTCTTTCGAAGCATGAAGAACAAAATTGCTAAGATGCAACTTCAGATCGTTAATGATTGAGTATATATTCACAATTGTTCGCGTCTTAAATACTGCAAAACTGGAAATTCCTCAATGGTGATATCTTGTGATTCCCTGTGCTTGAGCACAATTGTTAATTTGGTTACAACAAACGAATTAAATTGATTCATACTAAACCGAGTGACCAGGTGCGCGAAGGTGATCCATCTGCTGTTCTCTTCATGTACTCGAAGTCGCGTTGTGTTCGGAAGATCAAATGTAGGTTGAATAATTGTTAACAGCTTATTGAAATATTCAACAATAATAGTGGCTCTTGAACTAAAGTATCGTAATTATGAGATAAGTTATCATATTATACTCATCACCATCATCAAGCAGTTTTTTCGTCCAAATTAAAAGTAATCTTCTTAAAAATCATCCCGAATAAACTAAAACGTCTTCAGCAGACGCACAGTAATGTAACGTTAATAAAATGAATCACAGCGTAAGTATCCTAAGTAACAATTTTAATTTATTCCAGCCATATAGTACTCTTACCGGCTTTCAGCGGAGACGTACATCAAACTTGAGGTGGCTTAAGCTGGTAGGATTGGGCTTGTGATTAGCGCGGTGAAAACCAAATACATGAAGGGAAGAGGCGCACGAGAAGATAATGTTAGTCCCAACCTCGAGTTCAGATCGAGAGTGCAGAAGAAAGGCGGAACGTAGAGGAGGCGAATGAACCAAGAACTGCATCAGTTGCTAGGAGAAGATCCCATCGTACGCATCGCTAAATTGGATGGAATACGATGGGCTGGGCATGTCATAAGAATGTCAGACGACAGCTCTGTTAAAATTGTTCTCGAAAATGAACCGACGAGTACAGGAAGAAGAGGCGCGCAACGAGCAAGGTGGATCGATCAAGTAGAATGTGACCTGCGAGTTAAGCCATGCCTGAACTGAATACAATGGAGACAACTTCTGGGTACAGCAGGGGCCACACCGGTCTTGGTCTGATTGGTAAGGTTAGTACAGTGATCAAATGTTGGACCTAATTTGAAAGATTATCCATCGAGGAAATAATTGCAACATGGAGAAGCCACATAATTGTAAATTGATTTGCAAACCTTTACAGTGGAAACCATTTCCAGAACTATGCTCTTAACAGCTTCAGAAATTTCGAGGTTCATGAAGATACCTTCGAAAATGTCATCAACCGAGAGCAGCACATATGAAGAAGGGGCTTCTGTTCTTAAAATCCAGAATGAGCTAGCTCTTACAGAAGACGTATTTAACTGCGTTGCTTTATTGCCACAGTAGGAGGCCGTATCCCCATCTGCTTGCAGTTATGGCAAACATCCGCACAGGTAGCCATTTTTTTGCCAGTTTGATGTAATGTAGAAGGGCAAAACCAGAAAAGATCCTCCGAAACGAGTCTGTGGAGGTATCTTTTTTTCACCCTCACTGTGTGAAACCTTATCCAATTTTTACACTTCTTGTAAATCGAGGGTCCTTTAATCGGCCAACCGTCTACTTCTCCAAGATGTCTGGGCTCAGACTAGCATTGGTGACCACTCCTTCAATCTCTACATCACGAGCTGGGATATACACTCTATATTCCAGAGTAAAGTGTCTGTCACGGCTGAGAATCTTTTCGTCAGATCTCTATTAATATGATAAACATTCAGAGGTTTATTTTTAGGCTGAAAGTATACACCTCCATAGACTGGCCGTGACAATTGGATAGGATCGTGGTCAAAATTATGTTTGTGTGTTTCCGTCATAATATTTTTTATTTCTTTATTATCGAGATTTTCAGGCCTAGGCTGGTTCATCTCCCGTCGTAGTCATTCAAATACCTTTTGGGTATTTACGTACCTTGTCCGGGGGTGAGGTGTCAAATGTACTTCTCTTCTGTCAAAGCGTCCTTGTGATAGGAAAATATTTAGCATGCACGGTTTGCCTTATTAGTGAAGACGTTGAATGCTCCCCCACCAAGCAGGTTTAAATCCAAGGCGTTGAACGCTACCCAATAAGCAGATTTAAATCACACATCACGGACCAATACACAAACTAAAGCTAAACTCAAAACATAAATTTAAATGACTACTTTTGGGATGTCGGACTGGGACCACTTGGGATACTGATTTGCTGCTGCTGCTGAAGCAATGTAGCCTTCGACGTTACACTTCCAGGCGAAGAGTGGTGCGTTTCGTGGGTGTAATCCTCAGAGTCTTCCGCTGGGAGACCATTGATGTTGATTCGATGAAGGCAGTGATCAACAAAAATTATACCAGGTAGTATAAGTCATATAGATCAATGTACTGAAAATCACCTGTTTATTATTATCTTTGAGCATTTCTCCTGCAGCCCAATTCCTATTGGAAATGTTGCTGATTGTGAAAGTATCACCAATACCATATCAATGGCGTTTAAAGTATCACCAATAACATATCAATGACGCTTAAACCAAGGTGAATTTAATATCTCAGGTGGTCTCAATACTGTTATTGAGAATTTCAACCATGTTTAAACGTATACTAATACAATCCAAATCAAGTAATATACTGGTCTGGCATACTGAAGCTGTATCCTTTACACCTATGCAATAGTGCCTGTGATGTCAAACTCGCAGTTCCATTTTAAACCAAACGAGTAAAGGGGATGATTAGTTTCACACTGCCAGGCCTGTGTTCTATGCCATGGGATATGATGCGTCAGGCTGCACGGTTTGTTTACCAATATTTCGCTCCACTGCTAAATCTCATTTGGATTGAGCCTGTACAAATAAATGAATTCGTAAAAAAAAAAATCTTATTTGATACCCCGCTACTCCACCCGTCTTCCCTTCCAACTGAAGAAAATAGACCACCTGTGATATTAAATTCACCTTGGTTTATACAAGGTCTGAGCCACCAGGCTTAACGGTATTCGTGAGATGTGGAAATATATAGTGGTATTTGTGTTTCCTCACAATGTTTATCTTTATACACGGCACAGCTGTTCATGGTGATATCAAACTATCAGTTCACAGTATGGAATGTTATGGTAGTTTGAAGTCGGCCCTCGCTTGCCCAGCAATGTTTACTATATTTTTGTTTCCAACACAAGTTAACTGCCTGGTGGCCCGGATCTTGTATAAACGTGATTGATACACAGGGCTGAAGCGGCTGTCATTCATGAACAACAATTGTGAAGCCAAAAACTTGGTGCTGCGTGAGGTGCTTATTTGACAGCTCGGCTTTCTTGAAGGCTATATGCAGTAAACAGAATATTTACGGCGGAAGTTGTCGTGTTTTGTCGTTAATTTTATACGAGAGAAAAATCTTCCGAGATGTTCTTAGCGCAGTGCACACTGGGCCAGGAGACGAAATTAGCAAGACAAAACCTCTAGCGCTTTGAGCATGCATTTTATCAAGATGATTGCTTCAGCATTGTTGCTCAATTTAATCTGCGCCACAATTTGGTAATAAAAATTAGTTCCAATTTTGCGATACTTACTCTTTTATTTCGCCTTCTAGCGGTTTGATGTCTTCGGCAAAGTTGTAGAGCATAAAATAAAAAGAAAGTTTGCCGAAGACATCAAAGTTCTATGTCTACAAATAACAAAGTTACGATTAGTTTTGTAAAATTTAACTGAAATTTGCGTTTTTTCTACTAATTTTCATATTTTCGTCAAATATATTATTTTTGATACCGTTTATGTGTTGAACCTTATCATTCGCGTAAGTTTTGGAAGAGTTCGTAAAGTTTTGGGACATAACAAGCGAAATATTTACCAAAACTTTGAAAAATATCATGAATTTCAAAATTAATTTTCTCAAAAAATGGCAAGTTGTTGCAAAAAATTACTCATGTTTCAGAAAGTACCATATGTGACCTTTCAATTCTGAAATTATGCCCGATACATATTTTGATATATTTGAGATATCTGGATTAATTATAATTAATATTTTTGATCTAGCAACTATTTTTTATTTTATATTTACTATTATTTCAACAGGTTTTGTACGGATTCTGGAAATTGATTTTTATCGGTTTGAGGAAACTGTTTTGTGAGTGTCATCACGGGGTCAGAGGTTAGCAAAAGTCTTCTAAATACATCTTCGATGTTCGCCAGGCGACTGAATTGTCGAGAATGGTGCTCCCGAAATTTTCTGATCGATTTGTTCCGACGCTCTTGTGCTTCTTCCGACAATAGTCCGATAGGAATTTCGCAATGACTTATTATTTCAGATCCATGTACCAAGATCCTGTGAACTGAAGGCGAAAGGGGATAATAATCATAATAATGGACATATAACTTTCTAGTTTCTTCTGCATAGGTTTCGAATGATTTGACGTCGATTTCTAATTTCGATGATAGCGCGCAAAGAAGTGTAGCAACTCGACGAACGATGTCCACCTCAAGTCCTGTAATTCTTGCCGTTGTTTCTGGATCTTGAAAAAATCTTCTAGCAGTGTTGCCATCATTTGTGTTACCTGATGAAAAAATAAAGATAAAGGGATCTACTTGCCGATAAAGAAGAAAAATGCAGTTACCTCCGGATGGCAAAGGTTCACTTATTCTCAGCCCAATCTTCTTAAATTCTTCTCTAATTGCACTTTGCCGTTCAAGAAAGGTTTCGTTTCCTTTATTTATACGCCATTTTTTGAGTGGGATTCTGTACGAAACATTAAGCAGAAGCTTCATACTTCTTATGTAAGCATGCAAAACAGGAATGGTTTCAATTTTATTGCGATCGTCACATATTTGGGCTTCGATGGGATTACTGAGTTTTTTGCCTGATGCTCCGCAAAGATTGCACGCCTGGGAACTTGTTCCTGTGAAGCTGTTAATAACTTTGCCATTGACCATACTCAAAATTAACTCAGAAGAAACATCTACAGAAATCCTATTTATCGTCAATGTGGTTGCTTTCAAATTTTGTATTTGTAACATCATACTCTCCACTTCTCGTTTGATAAGATCAGCAGTTTTTTTTTGAAAAACCATTTTGATGGGGCGGCACAAATTGATGGATGATGGACTGTTGTTGCTCCAAACTTCTTGTCGTTCGCCGGAGACTGCGTTGAAATATATTCGCAAAGGAACCAGGCAAATCAAAAAAATATGCGAGTCATTACATGATATAACATCATCGCCAACTTCTTCAAAAAATGTCATTTTATACCGTGAGTGGTAGCTTGAACCATCCAATCCCCATTTTAAAATAACACATAAATTTCCCTGTTCATGAATGTACGGTTCAATATATTTATTCAGTGTCATGAAGAGACGCTCTACCGTATGGTCAACAAGATTTTGAAGAGGAACTTCTGCGCATGATGGCCGAATGGAAATATCTGAAATACGTTCAAACATGCAAACTTTTAAAACTTTATTGTAAAGGTTATTATCATTTGCGTGCCCAATATAGTTTGCAAATAAACTTTGATACAGCTCACATTCCGCCATGAAACAGCTTCCAATCAATTGGGAATTGTTCCAATTTTTAAATTTTTTGGTTTTATTAAAAATAATTTCGAAACTTTTGAGGAAATATTTTTTGGATAGTTAAAGTAATTTTGAAATAATTTAGAATTATTAAAAAAGCGACTCAAAACCACCACAAAATCCAAAACTTGAAAGAATTATCGATCTATTGGAAGCTGTTTAGACAAGAACATAATTAAATGAATTTGTCCTTACCACGTGGATAACAAGTACTTTTATTATCGCGGATGTCATTGTATGCTGGATAAATGTCATATTCTCGTTTTCACATAAAAACCTCAATGCATCGTCGACTGTAAAACGTTTCATCTCTGGTTCAACAGATAGAGCAAGTTTTTTGAAACGAGAAGCTTTCTCAGGAAATGCAAATAGGTGCTCGACAACCCAAGCAACGGAACGATATCCATCAGTCCTTAATGCCATTACCGTGGCTGAAACCAATTCTGCTGTGGTGTGTTTTTCTCGCAGATCTTTGGTTTTACGGAGCCTGGTCCTAGAGGTTTCTGCACCAAAAGATATTTTCTTCCTTCCACCAACATTTTTCTTCGGAATATTATTCAAAATTTTAAAGTTTGAATCCAGCCATTTTGAATGTTTCAGGAAAAACAAACTCTTTATGCGGTGGCACTTTGCGTATCGTGATTCAATATTTGATAGTAGCAAACGTAGTGAGTTTTGAACGGAATCAGAAATCATTTTATTATCAGGACATGTTATTTTCTTCTTCACATACGATGCCACATCACCAAGTGGAAGATTCTGTAGGAATAATTCTACTATTTCTCGTACGCGAATACTGCACGCTAATAATAAAATTACTTGAATGAATTCCTACTGGATTAATTAAAATAACCTACCTTGAGCCATAGTGATCTGTAGAAGGCACCAACCACAAACTAGAAGTAATCTGCCGAAAGAACCAAAAGGGTAAACCAGCGCTTCCAAACGATTGATAACTACACAATTCTTATGACATTTGACGCTTGAGATTTGAAGTTTTGAGGCGTATTCAAAT
The DNA here is from genome assembly GCA_034211315.2 of Aedes japonicus. NCBI lineage: Eukaryota > Metazoa > Arthropoda > Insecta > Diptera > Culicidae > Aedes > Aedes japonicus. The sequence goes on along the minus strand of JASCZW010006133.1, from coordinate 3,062 downwards.
GTAATGGGGAAAGTCGTGGTTGCTTTGATATTTCATCAACATCCGTGCACTCATGGACATAGAAAAAATTACTGTGAGGCACGTTTTCAATATTCTCGTGGAAATGAGTGAGGCAACACCAAAACACGGCTAACAGTAATATCAAAAACGCAATAGAATTATGGCAGCGTGCACAGGCTCATGCTTCAACATTTGCTTCGATGATGACCCCTTGGTTTTGACAGTGAAGTAAACAAGTATGTGTGTCAGCGATCAATCGTATTCTTCGACACACGAATACAAGTGCGGAGGAATACTTATTTTCAATTGACTTTTATAGCACACTATCTCTTACAGATTAAAAATAAAGATATTCGAGGTGAAAAAATAATTCCATTTGACATGTTGACATGAAAACATATCAGATTTTGTACAATGGAATGCATATGTATGTAAACGCAAAAAGCAATCAATTATAGCATTGAGTTCGGGCTAAAATCATCAAAAGTTTAAAATACGATATCTCAAATATATCAAAATATGTATCGGGCATAATTTCATAATTGAAAGGTCACATATGGTACTTTCTGAAACATGAGTAATTTTTTGCAACAACTAGCAATTTTTTGAGAAAATTAATTTTGAAATTCATGATATTTTTCAAAGTTTTGGCTGATATTTCGCTTGTTATGTCCCAAAACTATGCGAACATTTCCAAAACATACGCAAATTATAAGGTTCAACACATAAATGGTACCAAAAATAACATATTTGACGAAAATATGAAAATTAGTAGAAAAAACGTAAATTTCAGTTAAATTTTACAAAACTAATCGTAACTTTGTTATTTGTAGACATAGAACTTTGATGGCTTCGGCAAACTTTCTTTTTATTATATGCTCTACAACTTTGCCGCAGACATCAAACCGCTAGAAGGCGAAATAAAAAAGTTAGTATCGCAAATTGGAACTAATTTTTATTACCAAATTGTGGCGCAGATTAAATTGAGCAACAATGCTGAAGCAATCATTTTGATAAAATGCATGCTCAAAGCGCTAGAGGTTTTGTCTTGCTAATTTCGTCTCCTGGCCCACTGTGCAGTGGTTATCACAACGACAGTATTCTTTCATTGTTTATCAGCCAGGTATTATAATGTTTTATTAAAATTACTAATACTAGTTGTTTGGTAGAAGATATATTGTACCTTACCAATCCATTGTGAACCGAGCCTCAAATATTTAAAGCATCACTAGTGCCACACCAAAAGTGCAGGCTTCAAGAACTAACGCTTTCTTCAGTCCTCTGGATAGATACCATATGGCGAAATATATATGTGGAACTTATGGACAGGAAGAACCAACATTAACAAATTGCAAAAAGCACAGTAATCGAAACGTTTAAAACATCGGCTGAATTTCGTGTGACAGCTGTGGTAAGTGGATCCACACCGTCTGTGTACGTGTCACCTGTCTATTACTAGCGAAGAAGAGTAGCTACTAGTATGTTTGTGAAAATTACACCGTTCTCGGAATGCTTGTTCAAAAGCAGGTACCTTCTCTCACTAGCCTAACGAGCAGCGACCTTACGAAAATTACGAGCACCATCAGTATACAATTGGAGCAGTTTTCAAAAGTGCAAAACGAGCTGGAAATTTGTCAGTCTACGTGCAGGAAGCAAAGTAATGAGCTGAGAAATCAACTTCAATCTTCGGAGTAGTTAAACGACATGAGCTTAGCAAAACGTGAACTTGTTGCTAACATTGAGAAGAAACTGGAATTGATTGAATCCGAATGTCAAAAGGCTAGTGAAGTGTGTCTTCAGTGCCTGGTCATCGACGAGGCAGAATACTTTCCAGCTGTTTCAGGATTCCGGTGAAAGCCCAAAGCGGTCGGACCATTCCATCTTGTGTCATTATATATTTATTATTCATTTATTTATTTCTATGCATCAACAGGTTATGTTTAAACCCCAATGATGTTGTTACTTGGAGCTATACTTGAACGGTACATTTGTCATGACATACAACAAACTAAAAATACACTATCAATGCTAATTAGACAGGTCTTTAAAAAAACGACTAAACTTACGACGAAGCATCTGGCGAGTAACGTTAAAATCAAATAAGGCGGAAACCCTTTTAAAGAGTCTTTGTAAACCGCCACTTGCGCCAAACATACTGTAATTGGTTCGCTGTGGAGGTAACCGCAGCATCAAACTATTCCCAAGGGCTCGGGGTTGCACGTTGATGTTGATTTGCTCCAGAATATCAGGACAGTCGATGCGGCCTTGCAAGATGTCTGCGATTAACAAAGCCCTGGCTGTATCTCTACGGGCTGACAGGGACTCCAGGTTAATCAGTTGGCAACGACTTTCGTAGCTTGGCAAACGATAGGGATCCGTCCACGGTAGTTTACGTAGCGCAAATCTCAAAAACCGTCGTTGAACAGCCTCTACTCTAACGACACCGTTGTTGTAATGGGGAGTCCATACAACCAAGCAATACTCTAATATAGAACGATGCAAGGAGCAGTACAACGATTTGAGGCAGTAGATGTCCATGAAGTCTTTAGCAATCCGGAAGATGAACCCCAGAACGCAGGAGACTTTGCCGACAGCGTACGAGATATACTGCTTGAAGGTGAGTTGGGTGTCCAGAATTACTCCAAGGTCCGTGACTTGACTGGCGCCGCTCATTTTCGGTGCCCAACAAGACATACTTGAATAAAATAGTCTTTTTCTTGTGCGAAAACCAGATAACTGTACATTTGGCCGGGTTGACATCCATGCGATTCAAATTGCACCAGTCGGCAAAAGCATTTAGCTGACGTTGTAGAAAGTGACAGTCATCGAGTGAGTGCACTCGAAGATAGAGTTTCAGGTCATCTGCGTATGATAGTCGTGGTCCTTTGAGAGCCAAATTTACGTCGTTGAAGTAGATCAAAAAAATTAACGGTCCCAAGTGACTACCCTGCGGTGTACCAGACGTGGCTTTGAACTTGTGAGACTGACAATCTCCTATGACTACAGCCAGATGACGGTCAGTGAGGTACGATTGAAACCATTGCAGCAGGCATCCGTTGATC